>PPHD01004607.1:0-28177 GCA_002909625.1 Bambusicola thoracicus | reverse complement strand
GTCTTTTCTTCCCCTCAGTTGTTATATTAATCAATATCTAAGTAAGAGAATTTTTGAATGCTCAGAGATACAATCCTTTTACAGTGCTGCTGTGAGTAAAGCAATTTGCTTATCTGCTTGTTTTGCTCTGCTAAATGCTTTGGCTTTAGATGAGCTTTTTGGCATAGAAATTCCTGAAAAGACCATATCTAAGTGAGGAAATTACAAAAGAGAAAGAAAGTGGTTATATAGATGGACTATATATTATTCATTTCTCCCTCAACATAAATGTAAGAATGATTTACAAGAGAACAGATCTCTGTGGCTTTATTTCAGTGTTGCAAAGCAACACTATAGCTAGTATGGCAGCAATCTTTAAGGCTGGTATGGCTTTGGTGGGCAGTGCAGCAAGACTGCACAGTTTTCTGCAGGGACATTCCTCTTGGGCACACGTGTGCTGCTGACACAACAGCTCACACCACCGTTCACCAGCAGGCCGGGATCCTCGGCCAAATCTTGCCTTCAGGGAGGCAGAAAGCCATTTTTGTGTGGATCTCAGTGGAACAGAAGTGGAGCTTTATTTCCTTGACAAGAGTAGAAAGTGTTCATTCTGTCTCTTTCCCCTTCACACACGTATTTTCTTTCCTTTGTAGAGCAAGTCATTTGTCTTTATCTCACCATTCACCTTCCTATTTGATTGCAGTTAATGGAATTGTCACCTTTATGTACTCATGTGCCATTTCTCAACCTGTCTGGACTTTGGCCCCCAAAGGTTACCACTGCTAGTGAAGTAATATGATTAAGTGAGTCTTTTTGGACAGATTTATGCAAGATTTTTTCTCCAGCAAGTGTCACATCTAGTCTAGTTCTGTAAAAGAGAATATTTCAAAGATGCCAACTGTCATCTAAAAACACTAAATTGTTCCGCAATGCTGGTTGAGAGGACTGCAGGCCATATCAGAGCAAGGCTGATTTACGCTACCTGAAGTAGCTCTGTGGCTTAAAATATGGGCTTTGGGTAATCATGAGAAAGAAAAGAACATTCCTGTCTCTCAGAAAGCATATTTAACAGGGAATTTTCATTAGTTACTCTCAATTGAAAAGGTAACAGGATACTTTTTAAGTGAATCTGGCCAAAATCTTCATCAGTGACATCGACAGCAGGATCAAGTGCACCCTCAGCAAGTTTGCTGATAACACCGTGCTGTGCAGTATGCCAGTGCACTGGCAGAGGGCTCCCAGAGAAGGTGTGGTGCCTCATTGTCCCTGGAGATGCCCAGGATCAGGGGTCAGGGCTCTGAGCACCCGATGGAGCTGTGGGTGTCTCTGTTCACTGCTGGGGAGTGGGATCAGACGGACTTTAAGGGTCCCTTCCAACTCAGATGAAAGATATATATATTTTCCTCTTCTTTTTGCTATGACTTGGAGGAAAAGGACCTGGAAAAAATCGAGATACCACTGTGACATAGGTATAAAAAAGGCAATGTTGATCTCTGTGTGTAACTAAGGGTGCTTAGGGAATTGTTATTACCACTGCATGAGTCAATGGCAAGACATCACTGTCAACATTATCCATGGTGGTGTGATATGCTCACTCGGGCACAAAAAATAATAATGAATTCTGATGGAAACAAGTGCAGTGAAATCTTATTAGGTAGTGCAAACTTTGCTGTCATGAAAGAAATTGTAAATGGCTGATATTTAACTTGGCAAAACAAAGGCCAAGAGAGGGTTTAAACTGTGTGTATAAACGTGCTGTGGGAGGAGAACAAGTGTTATTTATATTAAAAGAAAGTGTCAGCCAGCTATGAATGTGTGAGAGAACAAAAATCACAACTTTTATTTTTAATGAAATGGGATTCTGGAACAGAACAGTAAAGAAGAGAGATAGTTGGGGGGCTGATGAGCAAGAACGATAAACTGAAGCACAGCGTGTTTGTGGAAGAGTTTATAGACTTTGACTGTAAAGGATAGTAGAAGAACACTTGGGTTCATTTCACTGGGTTTCATTTAACTGCTTCTCAGCTGAACAAAACGTGTGGGTAAATCCACAGTCACAGCACTTTGTTTTGGATCACTGAGCTAACGTGAAACAGCTTGTGTCCATGCTCTGTGTACTTTCTCCCCGTGGCCCATTTCCCTGCTCAGACCAGTCCCTTCTGCTGCAGACGTACTCCATGGGCCGGGTCCTGCATGCTGGGACTGGTCTGACTCAGATCATGATGTGCACAGCTCAGGAGAGACATTTGCATCCCACTACAGGAGGTGCAGACCTCCCGGGGCGTGAAGTAGAGCATGAGAGCACAAACTCCCACGGCGCAATGAGCTGACTTGGAATTACTGCCAGGAGAGTGGTATTTGTTTTTCAAATCTATCAATTCAAAGCAAAACATTTGGACTAACACAGGAAAACAATGAATATTTCAGTGTGGGTTTCATGTCCTTTCCCACCCTGTCGAGATGCAAGGTATTCCCAATGGAAAGTCGATTTGCACAAAGATACCAGTTTAGTGAAGTGGTGTTTTCTGTCAGAAAGTTATTCCAACGGAAAATTACCAACTGGTGCTAATACAAAGTGACTAGCAAAGGTTTCAAAATGATTCAGTGGCCAAGCTGGAATGCAAACCCACAGCCCCTGACCGCTAACCCTGTGCTCCGACCACAAGACAACACTCATCTTTCCCTGAGCAAGGTTGCTCTTGCACTATTTCTGCTTGGGCCAAAGTGGGAAAATTTTGGAAATGTTGCAAGAGAGCTTTTTGTTAGAAGATTTCCTGATGTGGAAGATGAGGGGAGTAAGAGGAGAAATCCGTGGTGGCTCACTGGGGGCCCTTCAGACAGGTTGGAGCATAGGAGTATGGAGGTGGAGGAATGTGGCCTCAGAACCCAGATAGGCTGTGGATACCCCATCCCTGGAGGTATTCAAGGCCAGGTTGGATGGGGCCCTGGGCAGCCTGGTCTGGTATTGGATATGGAGGTTGGAACTTGGTGATCCTTGGGGTCCCTTCCAACCCAGGCCATTCTGTGATTCACATGGAGGAACATGGCTTCACATGGAGTTGTGAGGGCAGACGGCCTACAGCCGAGACTGTGTGGGAATGAGCATCATTCCCTTCAACACAGATTAAATTAGGAGCCGAAGCCCTCTGTTTCATTCACTTTTAAATCAAAGACAACTACTACGTCCTTTCTGAGGCAGCCACGCCGCTGAACTCCTGACCAGACACGGTGCTTTTAAAAGCACTCGGGGTCCCCAAATGCGAACCAGCTGCCGGCACCGTCCGCGTGGCCTTCAGAGCGGAGCGGAGGAGGCCCGGCTGCGCCTGCGCTGCCATCCCCCTCGACTCGAGCGGGAGCGGCCGGGCCGGGGGGGAGCGCGGCAGCGGCTTTCCCGGCAGCGGCCCGCGAACAGGAAATCGCCCTGTCAGGAAAAGCGCGGTTTGTGTGAGCCCGCTCCCTGCGCAGCTCAGATAGTGTTTCAGTTTGGACAAGTAAGTGACCGCCGCTCGCCGCAGGCCGGCGGGCTCCCCGAGGCAGGCAGCCCGGGCGGGGCCGCCCCTCAGGAGAGCGCGTTCGCGTGGCCCCGCGCGCGCCGCCGGCGACCGTTGCGACCGTTAACGGCGTTGGCGCGGCGCGGCGCTGCTGTAGGCCCCGGCCCGGCCCCACCGCGGCTCCGCGCTGGCACGGGAACGCTCAGTGTGCGCCTTCCTTGTTTACGAGGCGCTGCTGGTTGACAAATGTTGCGTTTTCTGCTTTTTTTTTTTTTTAATATATATTACGTTATTATTATTATTCTGACTTTAAACCCCAGACGCCCGTGTGCAGCACGCCCTGCGGCGTTCCCCCCTCCGGCAGCACCTGAGGGTGCGTTGTGCCCCACAGGCACCTCCTCCTCTTGGCACTGCTGCAGGAGCCCCCAGTTTCCCCTCTGCCTCTTCTCCATTTAACCACGTTTCCAACTCGAGTGACCTGAACAGGCAGATGAGACGCGCACACCACTCGTGTGCCTCCTCCATCCTCTGCATCTCTGGGAGATTCCATAAATGCACTCCTTGCCCTCACTGAGGTTGGTAGTTTCCAGGCTTGTGTCTCTGGCACAGGCACTGCTGCCACTGATGACCTCTTATTGCTTCCACTGCTGTCTCCTCATTCCTCATGCTCTTCTCCTGGAGCTCTGCTTGCAGCAGTGGCTCATGGCTTGTCATGGAGCCCACCCCAGTAGCCCAGTGGGGTTTGCTTCCACCACGTTCCTCACTAGCAATGTGGTCTGCGCCGGTTAGCAGCTGATGGCCTTGCTGATTCTTCTATCCCGACCTGCCTGGGACTCGATGGCTACTTTAATAAATTCAGCAACAGTGTTTCTTTGGCGAACACTTAAGAAACAAGCCTCAGGGAAGGAGAGCAAAGGGCTCTCTTACCTCTGAAGATCCTGAAAAGAAGCAAATGGAGACGTTACAGCAAAAGTGGTTTCCTTGTTTTTCATCTTCACGTTTTCCCCTTATCCTAGAGAGCCATTTGCTTAATTCATTGAAATTAACTTTCCTAAATGTACTGAAACTTAATACTAAAATGTACTGCGCTTTTGAAGTTTCTTAAATGCTAATGGTTCTCTTTTCTACATGACTGCGTATCAGGATAGGGCAAAAAAGGCTTTGTGGTTTTTTCCTCCTTTTTTTTTTTTCTTTTTCTTTTTAACTTATTTCTTTCTGGGAGAGGTGCCTGGGACAAGAGGATGAAAGAAGAAAGCGGAGGGAATTGGATTCTTGTAGGTACAGCTGTTCCCAGCTGTAAGAATCGGGACAGAAATACATTTATAGTGTCAGGAGAGACTAAATAAGCTCGTAATATGCTGGGAAGCTTTCTTGTGGACTTGTAGCCACTTCTGTTACACTGCTGTGTGTTTGTTACGGTGCTGTTCATAACTTATCCTTTGAAAATACCGGCTCTTTTCAGTAAATCATCCACTTCCCCCAAAAAGATTCTCACACTGTTTGTTTCATGCATTTCCTCAGTACGTCTGCCTTCTTTCTTCCCATAAGCTTTATTTAAGCCTTCTTTTGTTTCTGTTAGAGGTCGGTCTGCTGTCTGAGAACTTGTGGGTTTACAGGAGAGGATCAGAATAGCTCCCCTGTGTGTTCCTGCTTTGTATCTTGGGTTTTAGTGATGATTCGAGTTGCAGTCTTTCCCTTCTATGTGCCACTGGGAATATTGAAGTGCCTGGCATGCAAAGTCAACAGCAGTGGTGTGGTCTTTGTAGAAATGAGTTTGAGCTTTGTTTCTGAAGGGAAGTCTCTGGTCAGTGTTGTCTGTTTGGCTCTTGTTAATACCTTCAGGTTGGTGTCTTGGGCTGCCTCCTGTTTCCCCTCTGTATTTCCACATGTGAAGTGGAAAGTACTCAGACTGTACGTAAAATGAAGTTGGAAAATCTGTGACCTTCTGCTGTTTGATGCGAGCAACTTTAGAAGCTGATGGCTTCAGTGATATTTTCAAAAGTCGCTGAAGGGAGCATACAGAAAAGCAGTGGCCTGATAGCCATTTGGGTTTGTCCTTGTGGGAGTTTGAAGTTACCAGATTGATAGGATCATTAAGAAGGCAGATTTTGCATGTGTTGAAACAAATACCCTTTGTAACACCTCCTCCTTCCCCTTCCCCCCCAATAAGAGCTGTGTATGCAGGGAGGAGGGAGGAGGAAGATAACTCACTGCATTCAGATGAACAGATGTTATTCTTAACAAAAGAAGCGGATGTAGACATGTTATGCTTGTATGCTATATCTAAATATCTGATTTATAATGTATTTCTTTTAACCTAACCTAACACACAGCCTCACTTGCTCATGAGTGTTTGTGAGAGGAGCTTCAAGGCTAGTGTTTTTCATGTTGTAGACCAAATAAGTGTGTGATTTTAAAGTGACAGATTACGTATGACTGTCATCCTTTCCATGCTCTTAGCATGGAAGAGTGAACAAATACTGTGTGATAAACCCTGCATGCAGCTAATAGACGTCTTTGCTTCTGGGCTGAGCGTTTTAATAGAAGTGGTTTACGGCGTGTCTTTAAAAATTGATTTCACTGTTGCATCTACCTCTTGGCCTAAGTGTTCCAGGATCTGCCAGGAGTAATTATAGACAGTTGGTTCAGATGTTGCTTAAATGTGTAAGCCTTGATGGGAAACGCAGTGGATTTCAGCCAAAATGCTAATTTTGATGTTTTGTCATTTTGTAAAGCTATGAACTCAGAACAAATTATTTTTATACTGATCTACTGATACGTAATTGCACAGCTAGGGCCAAGTTTGTCCTTGATGGAGCACTGAACGCTACCAACGTGTAAAGTTGCAGTATCAGCACTAACCTAAAGTTGACTTACTTGATATCTACAGTAGCACGATAACTTCATTTACCCAGGTAAGCTTATACACCTGCATTGAAGCTCATGATACCAAGGCTTATTTGCTCCAGAATGCAGTTTAAAGCTAGTGTGTGTGTGGCTACAGGAGCTGTCCTTGCTTTTTAATTGACTTGTACTCAAAGTTGTATTTTACAATTTAAGCAGATTATTTTTGTGAAGTAACATTATGCTCGAGATGTGTTTCTACACGATTGTTATTTTCTTCATTTCTGTCTTAACATAGAATAAAGAAACCTTGCAGAAGTCACACCGTAGGAGCCTGGCACTTCTACAGCCAGTGACCTGGTGCTGTTCTACCTGCCCAGTGTGGGTTAGGTTAGAGTAGCGGACGTGAATAAGAAAAGGCTTCCTTAGTATTACATTAATAAGTGGATGGATCCATCCGCTTGGATCTGTCAGTCATGTTGGAGCCTGTTGCCTCCTTTCAGCTAG
This sequence comes from Bambusicola thoracicus, assembly GCA_002909625.1. Classification (NCBI taxonomy): domain Eukaryota; kingdom Metazoa; phylum Chordata; class Aves; order Galliformes; family Phasianidae; genus Bambusicola; species Bambusicola thoracicus. Next base: position 21,356 of record PPHD01004607.1, on the reverse strand, counting down.
TCATGAAGCTATTACAGCTACAATTTCTACAATAGCCAGATGGTGCTTTTTTTCCATTGCAGTCAATGTAAACAAGAATGTCTTCTTCCAGAGCTTCTAGCATTCTGCAGTGTCATCTGGGACATGCCTGATTGCCAGATCATTAGAACAGCCTTCAGAGATGCATGCAGCTGCAGTGTCAAGGAGAGAGCGATCTATGTAGGTTGGTGTGCCTGTGTTGTATGATTGTAGTTTTCAGGGTGTGGAGAAGAAAGGGTGCAGCTCTATACCCTCCTAATTCCTTAGGTTTTCCAGCGTGAGAACTGTGTCTTGGCATGGGCTGATGAACGTTTCCTCTGTTTGACAAATTGTAGGTTATGGCAAGCGTTCAAATCCTGCAGCTTGAGAGTGCACCTGTGATGTTCACAAGTATCAGGAGTCTAATCATGGACTGCTAATTCGGGAGTTTTGCCACTTCAGTGAATGCAGGATCTGACCCTGCTTTTGAAGTGATGCCCTGTCCAGGCAGGGCCAAGGTAGCCCCAGTGAGAGCTGGAGCTGCTGGATTTCCCTAGTAGCTCATGCCTTCACTCCTCATCTCTAATTTACGTGTTCTTGTGGTTCTTTGCTTGGCCTTCCTTTTTCCTGAGAGCTCCCAGCTGCAGCTGCTTCCTGCTGTTCCTGCAGTTAGCCGAGCAGCAGAGCAGAGAGTTGAACTGACTGCTTTTGTGAGGCATAGCTGCAAGCTGGGGAAGAAGTGGAGCAGTTCTACCACTGTCAAGTAGAAAAATCTTGGAGTGGGAGAACTAGTCAGTGTTTGTTCTGCCTGCCTGTGGCCGGGCACTGGGAATTAGTGAGGCATCTTGAAGCATTGTCTCTGGTGGTTGCAGTGAAGGGCCTCTCAGGGTGCACTTCAGATCTGGGAGCCCCAGGCTTCCTTCCAGAGAAGACCAGGGTGAGCAGCAGCCTTTAGTCTTCTGCGGGCTGGATTCCTCTGTGCAGACACTCCTTAAAGGCCAAACTATAGGAATTGTCCATCATTTGAAGTCCTTGACCTTTCACCGGCACCTCTGTGCTCCTGTGCAGCACCCGGTGCAGCCATGTGCCTCTCTTTAATCAGGGTTCAGCATGCAACTGCTCTTACTTGATCAGTGACAGTACGGACTGTATCTTCTAGCATGAACTCAAGAGTGGAACTGGAAGGGCAGAATCACTTCTCTGTGTTAGTGCAAATCTGGAATAGAGCAGATTCTAAAGAAAAACAACAATGCTGTTGAACATTTATGAGCTTGATATTTACTGACAGTGGTCATGCTGATGTCTTTCTGCTGTTCATGAGAGAGCTTTAGGTAGGCAGTAGAAACTGAAAATAAATGAATTTTGGATCTCGTTTATTGGAATAATTTGCTTAGTCATTTTTATTTTTCTGCTGCGTGTTACTTTGTTGTTTCGAGTGACTTTGCATGGCGTGGTCTGTTAAGTTACACGAGGATGAGTCGGGACACAGTGTGCTTTTTGTCAGAGTAGGTGAAAGTGGTTTGGCTTGAAAGTATTTTAAATACAAAAGACAGAATTAAAGGGCAGAAGGTAGTGATGAAGTAATGGTTTTGTCTTGGACACAGAGAGAGGAAAAAAAGATATGGAGAGACATTACAGAAGATTAGTACATAGTGAATAATTTATAGCGGGGGAAAAAGCAGATACTAGAAAGTAGTAGAATATTTCCAGACCTGTGGTAGGATTTATTGAGATGATGTTGCAGTGCTGGGGGCAGGGCAAGTAGGAAAGCTTTGGAGGAACAATCTGAGTGTTACGGGACTAGGTGTTGGGGTCTGGTTCTGCTACCACAGTGAGATCACTCCACTATGTTCAGCTGTTTTCCCTTGTTCTAGGATATGAAAAGGCTCTGCAGAGTTTACAAGGGAATGGATAGCTGATGGAGAATATTTGGTTTATAGTGAAGAAAGTAGTGATTGACATACTTCTTCCAGTGTGCTTTCATTTACTCCAGTTTGTTATCCTCCAATTCTGAAATCTCAGAGATCTCCTTCGTGTATGCCTGATTTGGGGAAGAGTAAGGGGAGGTGAGGTGTGCTGTTGCTCCTTGTTTCTGTTTCGTTTGCTGTTGGAAAGCACAAAAGTAAGTACTTGTTGATAGCTGTAGTGCAGTCCCTTGGGCAGTGAAGGGTATTATTCTATATTAATACTGGCCTTCAGCATTTCCATCTGCTCTCACTTTCCCACAGAAATGTACCTTCTTTGTCTCTTCATATGCACGCAGGAATTAAAGATCCTGGAAAAGGAACATTCCAGCAGTGGTTGCCACTCTTTTACAACCAGCTCTGTTAGCTTACTGGAGCCCTAGAAAGGCAACAGGATTGAATTTCATATGTAATGTCAAAAATGCTTCTTTCATTTTATCTTTTTTTCTACAACTAACAAACACCTTTTATTTAACATATTTAGATCTTTTCACACTAAGATTATGAAGCCTGATTTGAGCCTGTTAATCTTTTTCCTAGTAATCCATAGAAAAGCACAGCTGCACTACTAAAAACATACTGTTTACCCATGATCTCTGGGTCTGGGCAGCCTGCAGTGTTCCAAAGATCAAAGTTTAAAGGAGACGTGCCAGTCCTTCACAATTCCTTTTTTTTAATCTGGTGAAACCGCATAAGCCATACTTGCAGCTGATAAATACTTCTGAGCTTCAGCCTGCGTGTGTTTGTCTGCAGCCCTCTGGTCCGGTAGCTTTAACAGAAAGGTACGTCCTGCGAGTCGATAACCATGAAATAAGGTAGGGCAAATGCAATTTAGTAGTTGTAGTGAACAGTCACCTGGTTACTTAGCACTTAGTCTTCTTAAATCAATAGAAACAATGTTAAGGATTTTGTCTTTTTTTAAAGAAAACCTAATATTGTTGCAAATGACAGTTTCTCCCCACTTTTTTTCATTGCCTATGTGGGAAAACTAGCACGTCTGTGTAAGGATAAACTGGGAACTCAGTGGTTTCCAGCATGTACATTTTGGATAATATTTATACAGACTATTATTTAATGGGCCATATAAATATTTATCATATGCTGCAGCTCTTTGATCACAAACACTTGTTTGAAAAGGCATTCTGTCCCTGCTGTGATTTGCAAAGAAACAGACCATTGCTTTTTTAGTGTTAGGAGGCAGATTTGGCTTGTCCTGCGTTAGCAGTTTTAGTCACGGGCTATAACATATTAAAGCTAGAGATGTCTTTTTAAATTTCTTGTTTTTCTCTCTTCTCTTTCTGTTTGCAAGCTCAAATAATAACTTGTACATATGAGGCCCCAGCCTGCAGCAGACAGGCAAAGCTGGATTAAAGTTCTAGGGGCCTTTTTTCTTGGCTGCAGGAGTTTGCTAGCTATGTCCTATATGTCACTACTCTGCTGCATAGACATGCATTATTCGTGCATCAAACAGTTTGTTGTGTTTTTAGGAATATTGTGCTCAAGGAGCTGACCTGTGACTGTTCACCTGCAGGACTTTTGTCTTCAGCTGTTGTTCTGGTTCTTTATTTTCATTATATTGACTGCAGAAACTGTAGGCAAAGATTCCAGTAGGTACAAAATGCAACGTGGAGTTTTACTGCAAAACAAAATTTCATTTGCACGTGGCAATAAATGTTGGTTTCCAGATTCCAAAAGAGGAAGTTTGTGCTGGAGACAGAAGAGCTGGAGAGAGCTTCTTCCAGCCTGCGGGTCCATTTCTTCATTTGTAATTTGGAGTCTCCTCCTGTACAGAAGGAATGTTCAGGATAAGAACATTCATCTTCAAATTCTTAATGAGGTACTTTGGCTAAATATTTTCAGCCAGCCTCATAACTGAGTTCTGAGGTCCTCAAGAAGCACCTGTAGGCAGACTCGCTGGTTGGTGACACTTATGACCTGGAGATGACAGTGCTTCTTGTGGAATGTCAGTGGCATTCCAGAAAAGCCCTTGGCATCCACTGATATTTTTGCAAACAGATCAGATCCTGTTTAAGAGACGCCATACTTTGAACAGCATTGGCTGCTTGCTGCACTTGAGAAAAGGTTTACTTTTACTTTTAGCCCTTTTCTGTAAGATAGCGGAATATTTCTTTATAATGCTAGGTGTCTTTTGCTCAGAGAAATACAATTTGAAATAGGTCTGTTGTGTTTGCTTTTCAGATCTGTCACATAATGGCTTCTTGCTCGCGTCCATCAATTTACAGAAATAAAATAAGGGATATTTGTAAACTGATAGATGCTGCTTGAGCACACAGACAAACTTGGCATCCTGCGTGATCACTCACATGTGTGCATCCTGGTTGCTTAGTAAGGAAAAAAAAACATTGCATGGGCTGATTGGGTTCCAGATCTCAAATGTTTGCAGGGAGAATCCAATGCAAAGCTATAATTATAAGTGCTGAGTAGGAGATATCATGAGCTTAATTCTCTAACATCTGTTAAATTTGTTCTCTAACCAGCAGAATACATTAATAAGCTAAAATCAATGCTGCCATACAGGGAGGGGAAGTAGTTGGGAGTAATTGAAGGCAGGATATAAAGTGAAGTACTCCTTTCGCTGTTTGTGAGAAGCAAGAAAGATGTGCCTATGTTTAAAAAAATATATCAGCTTTGCGACTTGTGGCTTACTCTCCTATGAGTCAGCAGCTAAAGGCAGTGCCAAACTAGGGGAGGACTGGGAAATGCATGAGATAGCAGCAGGGATAGTTTCATGCAATTTCTTCCTTACAGTAAACCTTTTAGCGTGTCGCTAGCAGCACCTGCAGCCAGGCTTTTCAGCTTTGGGGAGGCTGAGTGCAAAATGGAAGTGAACATCATCTGTTGTTAAGAATGTTTTAAAACTCCTTTTACAGCTGAGGGCTAGGAGGAAGATGCAGAGTGCTGTAAGTGTCCCAGCTGACAGATGCAGTATTAATCACTGATAGCAGGAGAATTGTCCTCTTTTTGTCGGAGGCATTAGCTTTTGTCAGCCTGACCAGGTCATAGAGCCAGGGCCAAGCAAATAAAGCGAGCTTTCTTGCCAATATTCCTAGGTGTTAGCCTCATGGCACACCATTATTTTTAGCTGATTGCTCATCTCTTGAGCAGATGACCTTGCTTAGCAAGATTAGTGTGTTATTGTACCTAATCTACCACACAGAATTAGGATGCTGAAGGAGAGAAGCTAGGGTTTCTGTCAGTACTGCAGTGTACCCTCTAGCTTTCATATGTATATGTATTTTAAATAGTTTGCATTTTTTTTTGAAGCTAATGATGTGTACAACACAGCAAAATGTTGTGTGATAGGTGCTTTGGTGTACAAACATTACTTCTAAAATGGAGTGCAATTGACTTGGCTGTATGATCAGCTGCTATTGTGTGAAGATAGAGGACTGAGTGTTTTGGGTTCCAATGCTTTTTCTATCGTGCTTTGCATATACAAAGTCAGTACAATTAGTTATTGCCAAGAAATCATATATAGGCTTATTTTGTAATGTGAACAACCTTATTGTTCTGCTAAGCAGTATGTTCAGAATCTTTCCTCCCTCTCCCATGTCCTTTCCCCTAAAAAACCAGTCTTTTACATACAGATGTCATCCAGGTCACTTGTTTGGGATAGCTGGGCTGGTTTCAGGTACAGCTGTTCTGTTGCTCTGTAAATGATCAAATGATAGTTGATATTTTCCCTTTCTCAAAGCACCAGCTGAGTTTTGTATACTTCAGAGTTTTGGTAGGAGATTCATACAAGCACTGATGTGGTGCTTGTGTGACCTATGGAATACTTTGTATCAGCTCTTAATTAGTATTTCCCAGATTAATTAAATGTTAATGTTAACTATTAATTAAGGGCAAGCTTATAAATTAAGTACAGTGCATTTGCCACTATATAAAATGTCATTTATTTAAATGTGATACAGTGAAGTAAGCAACTCGTTGTGAATAATTAAATCAATCAATTTAGGCTCACGTTGTTCTTTTAGGTTGCCAGTAAGCAGGCACACATTTCCTGGGATGTTCTCATAACTGAATGAAGTAATTTCAGCAAACTCTTTTCTGAGTCTTTTAAACTCATGTGGATTCCTAGTGGATAGCTCTTAGAAACATAAGCAGTTTATTTTTCAGTTGTTTCTTTTCCTTGCAAGGCTCAAAGTTGGGTAAGATGTGCCAGATTGTCACTTAGCTTTTTTAATTCTCAGCATCACACCACTTTTTGGAGGGAGGAGGAAACAGTTTTCAGACTCTGCAGAATTCAGCCTGACTCACTGTCTTGTCCAGCAGTGATTTGCCACTCCTTGGCTTGTTGGCTACGTGGGAGGCATTGGCTCCTGCCTCCTCATCTTGCTTCTGTTCAGAGTTCAGTGGAGCCAGGCACACAACCCCTTTCACTGCTTCAGGAGTCTAATTTGTTTGCATCAGTGCACTCACATGGCTGTGGTGTTACTTCCTGTCTTTTTCACAAGTGAATCCAATTTACCGTTTGTTAGCAGCTTTCCCATCTGTCAGAATTCATGAAAAACCAGGAGTCTCTGGCTCAAATGTGTAAGGCATCAGCTCCCAGTTATTGCTGAGTTTGCATCCATACCTTTTCCTTCCGTCTTTTTCCCTTCATACAGATTTGATGGTGTATGGCTACTGCTCTGTTCCTTGGCTGTGTGTGTGCATGCATGAGCTTTATCAGAGCATGCATACCCTTACATGTAAATTTACATTTTGCTTTTCAGGAACTTCTGTGCCGTGCAACTTAGATGCAGTCAGAATCAGAGAACCCGAGGGGTTGAAAGGGACCTCTGGAGATCATCCAGTCCAACCCCCTCAGGTTCCCTAGAACCAGTTACAAACACTGGAAAACAGAACAGAGCAAACTCGTGCAGGACCTGAAAACTCAAATTAATTGAAAGATGCTATGTGAAGACTTGCTGGAAAGAAGTTACCAAGCAAAGCACTTACACTCTTTTCCTGTTCAGCTTTGCTTGTTAATGACAATTTTGCTTGCCATTTTATCTGTTTTTTTAAGCTCTATTTGTTTATTTGTTTACTTTATTTTTTCCTCACAGGCTTTACTGAAAATGCACAGTAAGAAGCAGACATCAGTGAAATACTATGTTGGAATTGATGTTGGATCAGCAAGTGTTCGTGCAGCTTTGGTGGATGAGTTTGGGACAGTAGTGACACATGCAGAACAACCAATACAAATCTGGGAACCTCAACCAGACCACTATGAACAATCCTCTGCTGACATATGGGCTGCTTGTTGTGTAGTCACCAAGGTACCTGAAGAAAAAGAAATGAAGGAGATGTGTTTCAAGCAACACTTCAAATTCTGGAAGTTGGAAGTCTTTCAGTCACTGGGCTTTAACATTCAGTTCTGCCATGTTTCTGTGTAACGTGGAACCACCTTCATACATTCAAGGCACCTTTGGGATATGTAGCTTCACGGTGTCTGTTAACCAAGTGAGGAGCAGAAGGCCAGAGTGATGTAATTGAAAAGAGGAGGAAAGCCTTTCCTTTTAATGTTAGGTCTAAAGGAGGACTTCCCCACTGCCTTTGGGATTCACATCAGGGATTTTTGTTTCACTGCTGTACATTTTGGCCACAAACACTTTCTTTGAGGAGTGGAGGTTGCTCAGAACCTGATAATGCGTACCTTTAGAGGTGTGCATGGTGTTGCACTGCAGCAAAAAAGGAACAGTTATTGTAGAGAAGTTCAGTCTGTTTTATGGATGGTGCCCTCATATGATGTCTATCACCTGTGATCCTCATTAAGACATCTATCTGGTGTTATAAAACTGAAATAAATTTTATATATTTGTAGGTAGTATCAAGCTTAAAAATAGACTGAAATAAACCTTATTGTAAGGGATCCAAGGATCCACCTGTACGTATTGGTGGTAAAAGTAAATGACTGACCTTGCTTGGCAGCCTACATGCAGACTATTTTATCCTCCCTAATAAAGCCACAGCCTGCTCCATGATCTAAGGTTATTTTTTTAAATATTCATGATATGCCTTGTAATTAGCAGATGGGCAGTTCACTCATTCTCTTGCTATTGATCAGCCTTTTCTAACATCAGTGAGCTTGGCTCTGCAAAAATGGTCTGAGATGAAGGAGACAAGTGGGGAGGGGACGAAAAAGAGTAGTGTGACAGGAATGACAGGGAAAGCAGCTTGATGTTACAGACAGAGCAAGTTATTTGATTTTCCTCTTTGTGAATTTTCTTGCTCTTTAAATACAATCTCTTATTTAAGTGACTAAAATATGGTCTCTGGAACTTTGGCTTTGCAAAGCCAATAAGACACTGGCACTGTGGCAAGTCTGAAGTCTTTCATTATAGTACTAATTAAGATAATTATATTTTTATTGTTGCTGAGAAGCAGCAATTTATTACTGTGTTACATTTTAGATGCCTTGCAACTTCACGTGGCACTTGATCTATGTGGATGTTATATATTTATCTCCGGTGCTTCTTGAAGCCATGAAGTTCAGATCTTTTGGGGGTGATGAGTTTTTCAGATTATTTCTGAAAGTATGCTTTCCAAACTCTCGATAGCAGAGTTTCTGAAAAGGTGTGCATTACAGATGTATTAGCACTGCTTTAGGTTTTGACCAACTTGACAGCAATTTATTTTTGGGACCTTTCATTCTGTAACAAAAACTGTGGCACAGTATTACCAGAGCAGTTCCATAAGGTCATTCCGTTTGCTGGTGGCAAACGAGTGAAGTAAGTGATGGAAATGCATAGCCCTAATCCTGTCTCCATGTTTTATATGCAGTAGAACTTTTAGAAAAGAAATAACAGTGCTAGAAAGATTCAAAGCCTATTAAAGAGCTTTTCATGTACATTTGAATACAGTTTTGAAAACCAAATTTTCACAATTTGCTACATTTTTATTAGCATTTAGATTGAGAAATTAAGGAATACTGGATCTCTAAATTTTTGTAGTTCATTTGTATTTCTAACTTGTAATTTGTTTTCTGTGCTCATTAGTTCACGCGGTAGACCATATATATGGACTTCTTTGTATTTGTGTATGTTTTATATATTTGCAGAAAGTTGTCTGTGGTGTTGATGCCAGCCAGATTCGAGGGGTTGGATTTGACGCTACGTGCTCCCTTGTTGTCGTGGATAAACAGTTCCAACCTTTAGCAGTCAACTCACAAGGTAGGACTCCAGCACAAAAGTGAGATGAATTGCTTTCTGTTTGGCTAAATGTTTGGCATCCTAACACTGAATTCCTTCATACTGGATCAGAGAGACTGCTCCTTAGAGAAGTCTCTGCTCATTTTTACTTTTTGTGTTTTTCACCCTCATTCTGACTCTACTAATCATGGCTTTTATTATGTGTGTGAATACCTGTCCACACTGGCTAAAGTAATGCTAGAAATGCAGTACTAATACAGCCTAACTGCTTCTGTCATGGAGTTGCAAGTAGGAGGTTGAGCTTGCATATTTTATCACGCTGGTGTTCCATCTTTGTCTAGGACAGTGCTAAACCTCTGAAACAGTCTGGTACCTTTTTCTAAAAAGAAAATTAAGTTTTTATTAATTTTTAGGTTGATGCTTCAGAAGTCTTATCTTTTATTTCTCACACAATCCAATTTATGATTGGGTGTCTGCTAATTGAGTAATTACATAGGCATAATCACAATTCTGTTGTTTTACACTTTCTATTCTATTTATTTGTTGTCTCCTATCCTTCTAAAGAAAAAAAAAAAAAAAAAAAAAAAGCAGCTTTGTCCACAAAATGTCCTTTGCTAAATTTAGGAAAGAATATTTATTTTTCAGTTTGAGAGCCTTTGATCTGTTCGGTATCTAATGATGTCTGGGGCTATTTTTGTCTACTGAGTCAAATTCAGTTCTCATTTTTTTGCTGTCTGATATCCTCAAGAACAGCGATACCAAGTATAAGACAAGAACGGACAGAATACTGTCACACTGGATGTGCACTAATCTGAGTTCAGGCAGTTTCAGAGGTCTAAATTGTGTTTGAATCCATAGTCGATGTAATATTGTTCCTCATAGACCTGACTTGTCTTGGAGTATGTTTTCAAGATTGAAATGCATGAGTGGCTCTTCTGTGGAGTTGAGTGTGCAGTGTACTCGGCAGGAGAGTAATGTGAAGTGTCACTTGAATTATTCCTTCACCTGTTTAGTAGGTCTACACAAATTTAGTAGGTCTGCCTACAAAAGGTTAATTTAATTAAAATGATTTTTGCTTTTTGTACTGTGTTACACAGACTTGCTGAATGCTTTTGCCTTCCACATCCAAAATAAACATATTTTAGTAAACCACTAGCATGAAAGTATTTTTGAAGGAATTTAGGGTAGTTTTCTCTTAACAATAGAATAGGAAAAAGAATCCCTATTTCTCTCTAGTTAATTGACTGACCAAGTTCACTGGCCAAGTTCAATTTATAACTTAATTGCTCAGACTTTGTCATATCTTGGTGACTAGGAATTAAAAATGCTTTTTTTTGTATTTTAAAATAAACGTGTACCATGTCAAGTAGTTCAGGTTCTTTGAATGAAAGATACTTTACAAGAGCATAGCTTGTTACAGTTGTTGGACTCTCACAACCCTGACTAGTTTCAGTCTCAGGGCATTCTCAGCCCTCACCGTGCCTTGAAAGTTGGCCGGAATTTTATCTTTAGCTATCTACTGTGAATTATTAGCACATTTAAGTGCATGAGTTTTCCATGCAGAAGTGGAAGCTTGCAGCCTAGTACTGTGGAGTATTGTGGTGGAGTTATACAAGACCTAAAACAATCTTTGCTTTATTGTCTTCTAAAGGGCAAAACAATAGGAATGTTATTATGTGGATGGACCATCGTGCAGTCAGTCAAGTAGACCGAATCAATGCAACGCAACACAGGATTTTGAGCTATGTTGGGGGAGTGATGTCTGTGGAAATGCAGCCTCCTAAGTTGTTGTGGATAAAGGAAGTGAGTACTTCTAAGATTGCGTAGTGTTTTTAGTAATGATTAATATCACTTTATTTGTTAATGCCTATGATTGAGATTTCAGAAATGAAATCTTAAACCTTAGTGTTGAGCTCAGAGATGTGCAAAGTAATAAAAGTGATAATGTTCTGATTTTTTTACCTCATGATTATTTAGAAATTAATTTCAGTGAGGATCTTCTAGGTGTTCCTAAAGAATATCACTTATCAAATGTACTGTGAATTTTTGGAAGCAATGGAAAGAAAGGAGAAGGAGGAGATGACCTAACTGTGCTTCTCCTCTTCTGTCATCTTATGTTATTAGAATTTAAACTGAAGAAATGACCTCATTCACCATGACAAGTGAGCTGACTTAATTATACAAGAAGTAGATATTGGTCTTTATCTCTTATAATTTTCCTGTTATGAATGACTTGTATTTATTTGTGGAGGGATGTTGCAGTTATTCTTCCAAATTGCAAGTTATTCTCATCGGCTTCTTCTTGATGTTCTTTTCCATTTAGTAGTTGATCTGGTTCGTCTCTCTCCATCTCTTTCCATCTCTTTACATTTTCACTGTACAGAGAATAGAGAATTAACTAGAAAGTAGAGGCTTCAGAGCATATTCTATTCACTTAATTATTTCACTCTATCACATTTTGATTTCAAATTAAGAAACCAAACTGTGGAGATCTTTGTGATCTTTTCTTTGAACTGTATTAGCTTACATTCAATTTAGTTTGAGCACTGCTGAATCATTTTATCTCCTGGCATCTAGTAGCTGGTCTACATGAAATTAATTGGAGGGTCCTGATGTCCATGACCGAAGATAGGTGCTCATATGGCAAAGTCAGCACTGCACACGAAGTTTGTGTGTAGGTCATTTTGCAGTAAATGATCAACTGAATGCAGCTGCTGGATAGCTTCTGGGGCTTTCTTGTTAACATTCATGGCCCGCTTAGGAGCAGCATCTTATTTCTTTGCCCCTTGTGTGCTGAGAGGGTCCATTGTTAAATTTGCAAAATATGTAAACCAGAATGAATACTTTTCTTTTAAATCTACTTTCTGTAGGTAGTCACATTTGAATTTGGAATGTTGTCAGCTGAATTAAGAGCATGGAATGCTGTAGATAAAGTTGAAAAAAAAAAAAAAAAAAAAAAAGAATCATTATCCTTTCACAAATATTTAGAAACCAGCTGAAAGATAATGCTGACAAAGTCTTCCTGAGCTATGTAAGATAAGTAAAAATGTAAACTTCAGTGAAAAAGAAAGTAGTCCTTAGTTACTGGATCTTTCAGAATAACCAGGTAATTCACTTATCTTGCTATAATTTCCTTGGATTTCTATTGTTTTTAGAATTATGTTGTAAAGTCTGGGGTGGCTGTTGGTCCTGCTCTTAAGCTTTAATTAATCTGTTCCTTTTTTTTTTTCCCCAAAGGTAGCATAAGAAAGAATCTCGTTTACTAATTTTTGGCTGGAGATTTGGCTGTGGCGTGTGCCAAAACAGGACGATGCTTGTTAGATTTCTGTCATATTAATGGCATTACAAATCAGCTATTTCTAAAAAAAACGTTCATCCCATACTCTGTACCATATTCCAGCTGGGTGGGGCATGCTGAATTGGGAATAGGTATTTGCTTGGTTACTGTCCCCAAATGGAATGCAGTTTTCCTATAGTGTATTTTCACACCTCATGTTTAAGTATGGTGAGTAAGAGCAAAGAAGATCCTCCCTACAAAAAAAAAAAAAAAAAAAAAAAAAAAATCAGAGTGAATGACTAGCAGAAGTCATTTGCATTAATAACTAAACTTGATAATTGTCAGTTTATTTTCTTCATATTTTTTATGGCACATTGCTCAGTGATCTTTCTGTTCACGTCTTCAGTTACAGCCACATTTTTATGCATCGTCATTCTTTTAGTTTGTTTTTGTACACCCATGACTTGCAGCTTTATCAGCCAATGGGATAATTTGCAGAAACAATTGAAACATGTATTTTCCTGGCTGGGAAACACCCTGGAGGGCCGTTAGGTTGGCAGTAACATATTTGTTCATGCATGTTCTCTCCTTTATTGCATTTGCAGCTATCTTGTTTTGTTGAATGGAACTGGTAAGATTTTACCAATGAAAAGCTCTCAACTCCATGTTTAGTGAAAAGAATCCAAGCTACTGGGTTTGAAATTGAACTCTTGATAAGGACTGCTTATAAATGCTTTAACAGCTTTTTGCTATCAAAATCCATACATAATTTAGACATGTTTGCATAGATTGTACTTTGGACTGTTCAGTTGGGCTTTTAGTAGCAGTTGCTAATCAAGCAAAATAGCCTTTAAAAAAAAAAAAAGATTAACTTCTGGAATGTTTGAAACACCTGCACCTCTGAGAATCTCTCAACTCGCTTACGATGTGATGAGGTTTATGAACATTCCCACAGATTTTCCTTCATCCCTTTTTACAGCTCCAGCTAACTCAGCCTTTGATAGCACTGATCTGTGTTTCTGTCATGCATATCGCAATGTCTGACCTGAACTATGATATTTGTCTGACTTCTGGTGCTACCCCGAGGCTGCTTCAGGGATTTGGAAACAGCTGCAGATGTCTAAGACAGTGTCTTGGCTGTGGAGACAGTGTGATGCACCAAAGCAGTATTTTTCACCTTTGACATTAGCCTTATCCTTTCAGCCTACTTTCTAAGGTGGCCCCTCAGCCCTAGTAACACAGTTAAAGCCTTAAGATGAATCTGGTAATTCAGTTGGTGGGTTGGGTTTTTTGTGGTGGTGGTGGTGGGCTTTTTTCATTTGTTTTGTTTGTCTTGGGTTTTTTACCAGTTATTTGAGTGCAGCTTATAGCTGCAGAACTGATCAGTTTGCAGCCTTGGCTCCAGCAAAGATTTTAATACTGCCTACAGCTTATCTTGGGTGTCTGAGAAGGGCTCTATCACACACACGATTTGGCATTGGTTCTGAAGTGCAGGAGATGTAAGTTCTAAGTTCTTGCTTTGAGTTGGAATAGGGTGTGGAACATCAGTTTCTTATATCCTCATGAGTATGTGTATTGTCTTCAGTCTGTTGGTACAGATTGCCTGGGAGATTGGGATTCAAAATTCAGGTTGAACTGGGAAAAGCAGACTATTATTCAGTGAGTGTGTCTCATTTTCAGATGACTTAGATCTTGACCTGATATGGAACTTGAACGCTCATGCCAACATTTTTTTTTTACTCTAAACGGTAAAACATCTTTCTGATTCCATCTGTCCCTGCTGGTTTTAATCTAGGTTTCTCACACACCAGTTTGGGATGGTTTCGGAATGTGTGGGTTTTGACTGATAAGTAGCCATGAAATACAGACCAATTCCCTGTGCTAAATCGTAAGCTTTACTTCAAGCCCATCTTAAATTAATCCAGTGGCCAACAGAGTTTGGATGTAAAAGCTGTCTGCAATGACATTTAATATTTTCCAATTCACATTTAGTCTGTATTAGCAATTAAGAAAGTCAGGGAAGTTTTGGTGTTTGTATATATATTTTACTTCTGGTGTAGGGAAAAAGCATTCTTGCTACTATTAGGTGTCTGATGATCACTTAATCTTACAAGAAAATAATATACCTAGTAATAGCAGAAGTTTCCAGTACAGAAATAGACTACCTCAATAAAGCACTAAAGTACAAATTTGAAAGCTCCTTTCTCATACTCAAGGAGAACATCGCTTTATCTGTCTCTGAAAAATCCTGTTGCGTATTAGAGCATAGTAGAGCTACGTGTGCATTTCAGTCCAACTCATAAGTGAACACTGCATAACATGATAGAATATTGTGCAGCATGGCTTCATGATGATCTTTTGTCTTGGCTGAAATGGCCTCCTCTATCCATTCCTTGACCTCTGTACCAGCTCTCCCTGCCTCTCACTTTTATCCTTCTTGTCCAGGAAGACTGAAAGATTCTGTGCTTCATAATTCTTAAACTTGTTGCTCACAGTTACTTTAAAATCTCCAGACAATTCTGAATAACTGTTGAGAAGTGTTGTGCATTCTGGTTGCCCAGAGAGGTTGTGGAGTCACCTTCTATGAAGATACTCAAGACTCAGCTGGATGCCTACCTGTATGATCTATCGTAGGGTTCCTGCTCTGGCAGGAGTTTGAACTCCATCTCTGGAGGTCCCTACCAACCCCTACGATTCTGTGAATGTTTTCTTCTTAAAAGAAAGAACCAATGGGTGCCCCTCAGTTGAAAGGTTGAATGAGTTTCTTTAGAAGTGAGCTTGATGGCTGCGATGCAGGATATGAATACAGTACTGGGAATGTTCCTGGATCTTTTCCACGGTGCTTTTAATGTGGTCACAGATTTCTGACTATGAGTAAAAATAAATTAAATTGACTTAAATGAGTGTCAAAAACGTGGAGACTTTTTTAAACTTGTTTGGAAAAAGCATCAGGATATGCATGGTTTTTTTGTCTGTCTTTACTAATGAATGATGACAAAGCATCGAGATGGCAAAGAATGAATCGTTTGGATGTTCATGAAACAAAATACTTTCATGTCACTAACGTGTGGCTTTTGGGAATTCCTCAAGTAATAGAATAAGGACCCAGGGAGTATCTCTGATAAAGCAGATTTGCTTGAAGAGCACGGTTGTTCTTAATGTAATATCTTCTATGATTAACACTAATAGCTGATCTACTTCTGTCGCTTCTTAAAGACTAATGCAGTATGGTTTGTATGATCGAAGTAGGATGAATGACCTATATCCTAAGCTATATCCTATATCCAAATTTTGAAACAGGCATATACATCTTATATATTTTTATATTAAAAAGTTGTATTTGATCAGTCTTTTTTAACTCAGTAAGCCATTGAGACTCCTAGCGTTTAATACTTTTCTAAAAAATCCTCTGCTTCTGCAATGTTTTTGAGGTTTTAAACTCAATATTTTTAAAGTAGGTTGTCTACTGATTTTGTGCCGGCCTGCTTTGACACTGAGCAGCTGACAGGGAACTGGAAGATCCCACGTTATTGATCTGAACTATGTGCCTCCATTAATTCTTCTTGGGAAGCTCTTATGATCAGTTCATGGTGGGAGAGGGACTCAGTTCTTCAGGCAGTAAATCACTGCAAACTGAATAGTCCAGGAATATAGAGAGAAATCCGAATATTGGATTTGGAAAAATTACCATTTTCACACAACAATTTTCTTAATTTCCATTAAAGTAAGGATGTGATCATGTCTGGCCTCTGATATCTGTATTTCTCTCATTTTTTTTGTTAGAACTTACAAGAGTCATGCTGGGAGAAGGCAGGCTACTTCTTTGATCTTCCAGATTTCTTATCTTGGAAAGCCACAGGTGTCACTGCAAGGTATGTTAATTGTACCATGATGATTTGGTCATCTTAGTCTATTTTCTTATGTGTGTTTCTGCTTTAATTCATTTTGACTGGACATGCTGTTACAGACATCTGTCTGTAATTCAGTCTGCTCCAAAACATCTTGAACCTATCTTCTGCTTCCATTGTACATTCCTGAACACAGTTCCTGTGAGCAGTGGAATTCACAGATACAGTATGTTGCTACAACTGTCAGTCAATTGGTCATATATTCTATTTTGGAACATAAATATGGTTGCTCTTGTTACTGTGAAATAAGCTTTAATTATTGCTTTGAAATCTGTTTTTGTTGACAAATGTATTGATTTTTTTTTTTTTTTGAGAAATGAAACGAAATGCTTCTTTTGGGTATGGAAGGCATCTTATAAAGTCTATCTGAAAGTGCTTACTTCACTGTAAAGCACATACTGTGTCACTCCCCAAAAGCATCTTGCAGTGCTTGAGAGAACTCCATTAAAATCTTGATTAAAGTGACATGAGTACAAGTGAAATAGATATGCAGATGAACAAATCCTCCATCTGAAATGTGAGATACAGTGTCAAGTTAAAAAAAAAAAAAAAAAAGTCTTGTGGCCCAATTCCACAGCCAGCTCAGCACAGTTCACAGGTACTTCCATTGGAGACTGTGGACTTGTATATGTGCAAAAACTAGTCTAAAATGTAAGCTGCAAGAAGCTAGTTTTAGTGTCTGGAAATGGAAAATGTGTTCGTATCGGGTGTATTTCTTTTTGTTTGAGTGCTCTTTCTCTCTGGGTTGTCTCCATATATATATATATCTTGCATTTTACAAAGATGCTGTTTGATTAACCAGGAAAGGCGGGGGAAAGGGAATGTGAAGAGAATGGAAGCTAGTAAATTCTTACGCAAAGAATTGGAATATGGTATTGTAATATATAGTCAGATAAGTTTTTTCCAGTGGATATATAATAAGCAAAAAGTTCAGGTAAGTATTCCTGAGAGGTGGGGATTCAAACATACTCTGAGATTTTTACCTATTTCCTTTAGAAGTGCTGTCTGTGTATTTCAGTGAATAACATTTGCCTATGCACTTCAAAGAATGAATTCCAAATCATCGATTCCCATTGTTCTTAAAAGATTGTTGCCTGTAATATTCCCTATTAAGAGTTCAATTCTAATTATTTCTCATTTGGGTTGATGTAAGACCATGCAACTGTTTTGAATGATCCAGAAGCTGACTCTTCTGCATTAAAAAGCATTACTGACAGCTCCCTGGTTAAAAGCTTGAAAACGTTGCAACTTTCCTTCTCCTGCCCCCAAGGTTACAACAAGGAACATTGGTTTGGTCTTTGGAATACTCAGGTCTTATTGCAGAAGTGCTGTTGTGGGGAGAAAGCTTTTTTTTTTTTTTTTTTTTTTCCACAGACATACTAGCAGTGCATTTATAGGCTCAGTGCTTTTCCTCGTGGTGAGTGTGACTCACTGCTATCTTCCACCCACCATCTACAACCTCTGATCACTTTTTCTTTATATGGTATTTTGGATGAAGTTATCTTAAAATCTAAATATCTGACTGACTTAGAGATAATTGTATTATGGACAGAGTATTTTTATCAGAGTTGCACTTCTGAAATTCTTTTTTCTGATGTCTCACTAAGAATTAGATTGCAGACAGGAATATGGCTAAGCTGTGGTATCAGGTAGAATTCACACACATTTCTCAAGTCATTTGTACTTAGATCCAGCATTTCTGCTTCAGAACCACTTCCAGCTCACTGCTTGGAAAACAAGATGGTCTCTGCTGGATTTACATGGTTTAAGGTGATTGGTAATCAAAGAGGGTGAACCTGTGGAGGAGGACTTGGAAATGCAGGGAAGAATGTCATGCTTGACAGTAACTGAGGTGGAGAGTGTCCAGCATTGTGCTATAAGCCACTGGTTGAGGATGAATGATTCAGTATCTGTTAAAGAAAATGCTGGCAAATCATTCATAAGGATTCAAGAAGTGCCAGAAAGAGTGAAGAAGACAGAGACTTAGGACTCTTTTAAAGCAGCTCCCAAAATTGCAGAAAAAAGTTGGAACAAAATGAGTTTTCTTACAAAAGATATTTTCCTGTGTGTTCTCACGCTGCAAATGTATTAATAGCTAGAGAGAGTAATTCTTTATCTAGTAGAGACGTCACCTCATATGAGTGGTGACCCAAGTAATTTTCCTGTGGAAATACTTGTCTAGCCAGCCTTTAACTTTAACTGCTAGCCTTCATGTCAGGGAAAATGATATAACAGGTGTTTTGGTGGAGAGTCTTTTGTAAACTATCTACATCCAACACAGATCTCAGCATCGTGAGTTTGTTCAGAGAAAGTAAATTTTATAAGAAAGATGTTTTTACTGTTATGGTAATTACAGGCTGTAAACTGAAAAACAAATGGACGTGGTTCTTAAAGACTTTTAGGAACCACATAGCTAACTAGTATGATGCCATGTATCGTTGTGAGAGAAAGGTATCTTTTTTTAAATATTCAGTATATTTGAATCTGGGAATTCAGGCTTAAGTCTTCTGTCATGTCCCCTCTGTGATTTGGATAAGTAAATTAAATCTACATTTATGGAAGCGTTCAGGCTGCTGAATACCTTTTGGGGTTTTGATTCTTTTTCATTCTTGTGCTTGTTCTCTATCTGTTAAGCTGACACACAGATCGTGTTACTAGGTTAATGCCCCATCCCTGGAGGTACCCAAGGCCAGCCAGGATGGGCCCTTGAGCAGCCTGCTGATCTGCTGGGTGGCAACCAGCCCATTGCAGGGTTTGGAGCTGGATGGCCTTTAAGGTTTCTTCCAACCTAAGCCACTCTATGATTCTGTGAGGTTACTTCCTTTTCCTTTTATGAGGCAGTATGTCCCTATTAGTACAGTCCTTACCAAACTTTTTCTCCAGATAGGCTAGAAACTTTGACAGAGGAAGAGTTTGGAAGAGAAGTGTATGTTTGGAGGTGCTGTAGAAGAAAACAGACTGATGTAAGTTCGATGATTATCTGAAGGATGTCTGTGTCTTTTAAAGGATTGAGCAATAAGTAAGAAAGATGTGGTAACTGGAGCAGCACAGACACCAGATTCTGCCCTTCCCTTCCTTCCTAGCTGTGCCATGACTAATGTATACCTTTTGGCTGGGATTCTGGTGTTTGGCTTCTTGTTTATATTTTGAGCCTACTTAGAAGATGTCTGGTCTAAAAATTAGGCCCCTCTCTGTGAAGAAGGGGACTTGGGAATATTCCGAAGGTTTTCCTGATAAGCACTGCAGCCCATGTGGCAGTGACAGTATCCTGATTTGCACTCGGGTTTTACATCCTGTTTATGAAATGAAACCCAAGGCTTCAGACGTGGAGACTCGTTTTGAGAAGTCTCTGGAGAAGGGGGGATTATCTCAAAGGGCTGGTTGGGAGGGGAGCGGTGGTGTTTTTGTGCATCGGACAAAGAAAGTGCCATGAATTTCCTGTCCTGAAGCCAACAGCGAGTGTCCCTGTGACGGTGTCTTTGCCAAACAAGACAGTATTCCACTTCTATTAGGCTTTTAATAAATTCAAAACATGTTCTTTGGAGTCTGGTGACACACAGACTGATGCAGTGTAAGGAAATAGGAAGCGTGTTGCTGCAAAAATGATCAGGGATGTGAAGGGCAGGTGCAATGTGAGCCGTTACTGCTCAATATTTTCTTCTTAATGATTAATTTAAAAACGGCGTGTCCTTGGGTCGGCGGAGGCTGAAAGAGCTCTGTGTGCTAAATAAGAAAATTGTTAGCAGGTCTCGTTAATGTAAGCCAGGAAGCATACAGGCAAACAGGAAGCTTTAGCTATTGTTGCTGTACAAATGCCCTTTACAAAATATTAGCGAGAGAAACTTAATGTGTTTTCCACAAGAACGGGAGTCCTTCATAGTGCCGAACTGTATCTGCGCAGCGAAGAAAAACAGCCTTGTCCCTTTCCAACAGCTTTGACATACATTGAGACATTACATTTCAGGGATTTGAATTCAGATCTTCAAATATTTACTACTTTGATTTTTTTTTTTCTAAGTTGTTAGGATTCTTAATTAGCTGTGACAGCATCTAGCCCTTAGTTTTCTATTGTGTTCATTTGCTGCTGGAAAAAAAGAAGTCAGCTGGGTCAGTATAGAAAAGGATTGGGGGCAGGCGCGGTAGTAGATGTATTACTGGCAACTTGCCACGGAGACAGTGAACTCTGAGCCAACCATGAAGTCATTTTGAACTCAGGGAGTCTCACTAATCCAAGGCAATGTGTCTTAATTTGACAAAGCAAAGACTGCTTGATAAGCAACCCCTGCTAAAAACGCTGTTAAACAGAGGTGTTTGTAAGTTTAGATTGTGGACAAGGAATGTGGCAATATGAAAGGAATCATCTTGTTTTCAGGTTCTTTATACTCCCCCAAGCCCAAAAGCAGGCTTGGCTCTGCTCTCCCCTGCAGTTCGGGCTGTGCAGTGGCTTGATGTGAAATTTGAGAAACATATGTAGTTTTCTATTTCAGGAAAATGATCTCAGGGATTGAATGTGTGTTTTGTTGGCTGTTAAGCTCTGATCTTGCCTAGTGTGGTAGTTTGAGAGTGCATGCATATGTGAGTGTCTGTGTGATGGTTAAAACATTCTCCAGCACTTCTTGGAAATAAAAGTTGGGGTTCCTAAACTCATCGCTGCTGAAGGTTTTATTTCTGCAGTTTGAAAATGCAGCATCCTACCTTGTAAGAAGCCCTTTAAATAAGAATGCTATGAGACATCAGAAAATATTTCTGTTTTTTATTTTTCCAAAATAGTCATTAATATTTACTTGAGCTGATGAGAGGTACGCACACAAAGTTTTCCATGAAGGCAAAGGAGCTTTGTTTAAACAACCCTTTCATTGTTGATCCTGTGCAGGAGCAATATACACATGAACACTGTAATTACTAGTTTCTCTTCAGGTCAGATACTAATCTTCCCATAATAATGTTTGTGAAGAGATGTTTAGGAGTCCTTCAGATCCAGCTTGCTGACTTGCTCAGTAGTGGTAGCATTGGATAACTGTGCTTCTCTGTAAGAGTGTGTGTGTGGGGGGGG
>PPHD01004606.1:2038-25847 GCA_002909625.1 Bambusicola thoracicus | reverse complement strand
AATCACAGGCTGTCACTATTTTTCTGCTTTACCAATCAAGTCAATGTGGTAAAAAGATAGGCATCCTGCCCTAATTTGGAAACTGTCTGTGCTTGCAGCAACATGGGAGATCATTTTGCAAGTCTTACACTTCAGGTTGTCAGCCCAGATAATATTTTGTAATTCAGTCAGCACTTCTTTTTCACAGCATATATATGTATAAATTTCTACCTGCCTTAAATAAAAAAGTCTTAATGAAACCTGAATTTTTTTTTCCTCAAAGGCACTTAAGATTCATTCAGTGCTATGAATAGATATCTGAAGGAACAANGTATAAATTTCTACCTGCCTTAAATAAAAAAGTCTTAATGAAACCTGAATTTTTTTTTCCTCAAAGGCACTTAAGATTCATTCAGTGCTATGAATAGATATCTGAAGGAACAATCTGGTTATTCTAGGAAGAAAAAAGGCTCAGTCTCTATTCTCTTGATCACAAGACAAGCATGTTAACATCTGCCAGTTCATTTCTGGTACAAGGATTGTAACCTTGTTGTCCTATTATGGTTAATATGGTATGTGAAGAACCCCTTTTTTTCTTCTAAGCTCTTAATGGGTTAACTAAATCTACGACATTAAATTGCTACCAGATCATTCTTAAGANTCTGGTTATTCTAGGAAGAAAAAAGGCTCAGTCTCTATTCTCTTGATCACAAGACAAGCATGTTAACATCTGCCAGTTCATTTCTGGTACAAGGATTGTAACCTTGTTGTCCTATTATGGTTAATATGGTATGCGAAGAACCCCTTTTTTTCTTCTAAGCTCTTAATGGGTTAACTAAATCTACGACATTAAATTGCTACCAGATCATTCTTAAGAACTAAAGAATTCTGCTTGTATCTCCATGACCATCTCTTGACTTTATTTCTGCAAATATGGCAAATCTCATCAGTTTGGGACAGAAAAATTGAAAAAATTACAGGAGAGAAAACCCACACCTTGCCTTTTGAAACTTTTTGTGACAATACTAAACTCTACAGTACCTACATATTAAAGTGACAAATGGCAAGCAGAACAGGATCATCAAGAGGAATAGAAAAATTTCATGATGAGTAGAATTCTGGGTTAAAAATAAGGACTAAACTTAAAGATAACTATCTCGTCAAACCTCTTGAAGTATATGTTTCTTCTAATTGTCTTGGAAAGTAGCCATTTACATTTAATTCCCTGAAGTATATTGCTTTTATAGTTTTTATCTCTGATATTCATATCCCTTACACTCAGAAAGTGATCTGATCCTTTCAGTTCTAAAAACACAGTGATAGCCATTCTGGGCTATAGCACAACGTGGACTACATATTAGGGCAGGAATACAAGAGGCATAAGAACAATTATCTTGAACATAGAGTAGTGAATGATACGACATTGTGTTCTCAGCAATCTATCTGTTAATGCATGTGAGCCAACAACACAGCAAGTTACATGCTGTTCTCCTGTAAGAAAAAAATCAAATCAGGGAAGTAATTTTGATCCTTCCACATGTCTGCGAAGTCTCGATCTCCAGGAGCTGTGCCTACAATCATGTAGCTTATAGTTTTTCTCTTTAAATCAGAAATGTGTCTAAAATCACAGTACAGTGTCCTATACACAAATGGATAACTAGGCTGTTCTTAATGAAGTTTGTAATGCTGGGACATAATAGGAGATAGGGGATTTGTGAGAAAGCAGAAAAGTTAACAGTCATTATGGATTAAAAAGGGATTGTTTCTATTTATGCACCTCTTCCAGAATGAAATGCATATTCAAGAGAAGGCACACAAAATGTTTCTGTTCTCAAATGCTTCAGATGGTAATAAATCAACAGCTAAATGTACAAAACTGAGAGAGCTGGGTATCTTTTCTTAAGGATGGGATGAAACAAGGAGAGGCTATTTTCCAAGAGGGATGGAAAGATGCTGCCAAATTCATTTATGGGAAATAAATAAGGTGACAGATACCAAATGTACAAAAAATATATATATTTCACCATATTCCCTGCCCCAAACACAAGCAAGGATGAAAGGTTCCTGTAGCTAGTCATTTCAAACCTCCAAGGAAGAGGTCCAAATTGCTGGAAGATCAGAAGAGCACTGGTCCAGCAGTTTGCAGTTGCTTACCCCATCAAACTGGTGTTCAGATATCATGTCTCATGTCTACCATAACATGATAATTTGAGCCTAACAGAGTAAAAATTCTCTATGTAGGTACTAATTCATCATGAGAATATTGCCAGAAATATATAAAGGAAAAAACCCAACAAACAAATAACCAAAAACAATAACGTAGTTATAAACAAGAACATTATCTATTTAATTTTCACATTCTTATGAAAATCCCAGCTATAGAATTCAAAATAGCTTATGCTTCCCTTTGTGCTCACAAATTTTACGCCTCCTAAAAACTTGTAACTACACTCTCTTATGTATTACCTCTAAATTTGCCTTAACAGATTAAATAAATGAATTAATATAACTAGAAATCATCCTAGTGAATTCAACGAAAAATGTAACTGTAAGCACAAGAGGATTAGACTCAAGCTACAATTAAGTGTTAAATGAAAATTGTGTGGGTGAAAAAAGAGCCACCTGTCTTGATAAAATAGAAGAAAGCTGTGTTTTGAGAAGCTGAAGTAACGGAGAGGAAGAAGAAGGCAAGCTAACATTCTTCAGCTATTCACAAATGCATGCTGTGCCATGTAAAACTCATTCCTTTGTTTTTAAAATTGATTTCAGTTTTGCTGCTTGTTTTTTCCTCCACAAGCTTTTTCTTCAACAGAATGTTTACAACAAAATATTTGATACTGCTTTACAAATACTGCTTTTATTTTTATGTTTCTTTAACATAATGCAAAAGCTATCCAGTGGAGGAGAGTGTCACAAATCTCCATTTTCAACATTAAAAACTGCACTATTTCATAACTGTTTCTGTTTCAGCAAGTAGAGGTAATTCATTTCTCTAAAGATCTAGATTCCATTATTTGGAAAGACAGACACGGTGCTGGTGTGTGTATGGTTTTTTTGGGGGGGAAAAAAGGTACTGTTCAAAACTACTTACCCCCCTTTACATTGACAGAAGCAAAGACTCAACTACAGTGAGACAGATAAACAAGGCAGGCTAACCTTGTCCATGACCGGCCAGAAGACCACACCTACATTGTCTTCATTAACTATGAACTTTTAATCAGCTAGTAAGGCTGCTGTTGTTATCATTTTTAAAAAATATTTTCAAATCATTACAAGGCACAAAAGAACGTCACAGATCATGTAAATTAACAATATTAGGGAACTGTCACAAAATTATTTTATTAACATTTAAGAAATACTGATAATTCTAGATAAGGAGTTATAACTTGGTGAAACATAACCCAGCAATATCAGGAATTTAGGTAGCCCTAAGTATGAGTGCAAGTCATTTTCCACTCTGTATCTCATTTAGAATAGGTTCTTCAGTACACCGTTAGGTCTTCACCTTTCTTCGTGTTCATTTTAAATGAAAACCGGATTTATCAAAATGTGAAGTTACGGAAACAAAAGGAGGTAAGGATATCTTCTTAAGAAATTGTACAGTGTTTTGAAAATGTAGATAACATGCTGAGAATGTGGAAATAATACAGAGGAACAGGAAGTGCAAAGGAAATAGAAGAAAAAGGAGGGACCTTTACAGACACAGATGTCAACGGAAAGAGAAAATATTTCCATGTGCCATTAATTAGTTGTCAAACTAAATTAAACCATAATACCCAAGTGTCTTTATCTCTGGTGGGAAATATATATTTTACAAGAGAGAACAAATAATCCAATTGATTGAAACAAGAGTATTACAAATTAGGGAACACTTCTAACCTCTAGCTATTCAATAAGGTCGTTCAATTCCAGAAGGACATGACTGGGTTCTAAACAATCTTCTCACATTATCAGAAGGGATTTTTGGATAGCATAGATAAATGTGAACTTTTTCTACTAATTTTAGCATATATGATGCGGAGGACAAGACATCTACATAAGCCATAATTTCACTCGGGATTAAATGTTTGATCATGAAATAGGTTCTCTATTTTGCAGCATAAAGAAGGACATGCATGAAATTTCTGAGACCTATTTTGAATATGTTAGAATATTTATCAATATGAAAGCACTTACCATAGCCTGAAAAATGCAGACATAATAGGAAAGAAATTAGAGAATGTTAATAACTTGTCTGATCTATTATAAAATACTAAACGATATCTATTCCATTCACTGTCAAAAGAGACCAGTGCTCAATTCAAGCAGTATTATTTTTATGTCTCTGAAAACGTCATATAAATAAACATAAAAAAGACCATTTACAGTGTATCAGATCCTAGAAAGACTCAAGAATTAATTTACTAAATTAAATGAGTTATTTTCAAATCAAGGCAATGAAACCTCAAAGCAGATTGCTTCTAGTCCATGTATTCTCAAATATAAATAATATCTCAATATTTCACTCTAGATCTGAAATAAGTTTCTCATAACTTGGTAAACTTATTTTAGATTTACAGCAGCAGAACGGGGATGTACTGTAAGTTGCTGTTTTAAAATTACATAAAGCTAGATAACATACTGTTAAAAGACAAATTACACATTCACAATTATTAAATTCCAGAATAAGTTGTAGTTTTACAAATCTTTCAGCCAGAATTATAAGATGGAATTTCTTCGGCAGTAATTATCTTAGAATGACTGGACACCAAAACAGTAAACAATACCTTTGACTATACTGGAATAATCAAATGCAAGTTTTATTCCATCTTTACACAATGTCATCTTTTAATTCCATTTTGATGTTATTATGTTTTTCAAAGACAAGGATAACTATGATTCTGATACCTGAGCTCATAATGAGAAAAATCTATCTGTAAACAGTTCCAATAATTAAAAATCAAGCAAAGTGCTTTATACTACTTATAAATTTATTACAATGCAGCTGTAGATGACACTTGTGTAACACAACTTGCAATAGAGTAACTGCTGTCAGAAAGATGGTTACAATGACTACAGGCTCTACTATGCCATAAATTTCAACTTTTGATTGATTTCAGAAAGAATTCTACTCTAAAACTGTTGCCATGCTTTCTTGTTGTGATTGTATGATGTCTCATGGCTGAGAGACTAAGAAAAAACTAAGTGATAACTTGGGAAAGGATGAAGACAACCATATTCATGATTTACTTTAGCTGACTCTCCTTCATTTCTCTACCATGAGAAACTGGTTTGAGGGCTCATGCCACCAGAGACTAAATGTTTATTTTATGGAATTACAAACTCTGTACTTCAGAAAAACAAAACGAGAAATGTGAATGGCACTTAAAGTTCTTCTGTACAGAGAGATACTACTTAATCTTGTTTAGACTAGAAGTCAAAATAAATCTTTAAGTAACTTCCATCCCTCTCCACTTTCTGGAATGTATTTACCTAGATCATTATTGCCTACAGTGACTGCTAAAATAACATACCCCATTCTTGCACTGAAATCATGTCGTTCAAACATTTATATTGAAGTCAATGTTACCTTTTAAAAATATTTTTCCTCTTTACGTATCATAAGAAATCAACCAGCCATTAGCTCAAGTACTCAAGAACAGTATCCTCACGTAAGCAGCTAGTTCAACACAAATGTTAGCTTACTACTTCAAAACATGCACGTTGTCTGATTCCGCAAATATTATCTGAATATTCAATGAGATACTTGGACTTAACTAGTATAACAACTGCAACATTGACCTTTCCTGATCTCTATCCCTTCTCTCAAGATACTGTTTCCCATAAAACAATCAACTGTAGACAGACATGCACCATGCACAGCAATAATCAAAAGTAAGATCTAGAGAACAGAAAAAAAGAATGGACGCTTTCGTGGCATCAGAAGTTACTTACCACATCTCGAACAATGGGGAAAGATTTCTTTCTGCGAAGGTCTGGCATGCTATCAATTCCATACAGTCCACGGCCAGATCTGTAGGAGATGAAAAGGTAAAGAAAATAAAAATCTGGAGCTTAAATGCTTACATTCTTAAGTACTGCATACAGGCTCTATGTGTACAGTTAAAATTACCACTTTCCAGCTATAGGAAGAAATTTAATTCTTATGAGCATTAAAGTTTAGCAAGCAGTCTTTAGAAAAGAGAGATCAATAATTTCCCCAACACTAACAATTATTGGACAAAATTGTCAGCCATTCATCTTGTTGAGAATCTTATAACCAGAAGAGAATTCAGAATGTTCTTTCAGAAGGGTTCTGCTCTAAACTGTTGGTAAACTGTTGGTTTTTGCTTTAAAGTAGCCATGGTGATTAGAAAATATACCTATTTGCCTTATAAGGGAACAAAGGCTGAAGATGTATGTTTTTACTCATATTTTGGTGTTAGAAGGTCACATTATTGGTCACCAGTGTAGTAAGGAATGGATGACAACCAGCTGCCTTCTTACCAATGGCCTTGCAGTGGATTAATAACTTCTACCTGAGCTATTGCTTCACAGCCTTTAGTATGGAATCATTCTCTTAGATATTGTTCAGAACACAGCAATGCATTCAGCTCACACACAAATAATCATCAGTTAAGCTGTTATTCTATGCAATCAATTGGCTTCACTTCATCTCCACCAGATACATGGAGACAAAGAACTGATTCTTCTTTTTTTTTCTTTATTATTATTATTTTTAAACTACACTGGAAGCTGAAGAATTTTGAAGTTCAAAACAACACCCAAGGGACAAGAGGATGAAGAATACAGAAAAACATAAATACATTTTAATGAAAGTAGAGTGCAGTTCCAGTGGAAGATTCCAGAAAGAATTGGATCTGCCTTATTCTTGGTGTCACGACATTTTACGATAAATTAGATCATGCCTATCTGTACTCAGGTTATGAAGAAAAATTTTCTCCAGAGATAGAAGCTTTCAATAAGATTGTGAAAGAGGTTAAAGTAAGTCACGTGAATGACTTTAAAACATTAGAATAAATCCTTTTCACTTAGTCACAGCAGCAACAACAATACCCATTTAGTCTGATGCTGCCAGTCTTCATCAGGTCCACACTGTTCATTCAAGTGAAATTATTCTTTCTTCTTTATTGCAGATAAACAAAGGACTGGAAAGCTATAATCAAAGCACCTAAGATGGACTCTGATGAAAACAGTAATATCTTCCAATAAAATTGGATTTTTTTCTCTGAGACTGGCAATTTTGTACAGATACATAACCTAGTAGTGAAACACTTAATACCGTCTGCTGTGTAACTAGTAAGTAGCCTGTGTGGTGGAAAAAGATGACAGATGATATGTATGTATGTATGTTTATGTAAACACATATCATTTTTTGTAGATGAGAGTTTACTCAAGAGAGAATTTACTCAATTGCATTTTCCTTTCAGAACATATAAACGGAGAGATCAGCTACTTGACTATTTGAATCTCTGTAATTGGAAACTGTATTTCTGTATGGTATCCTCTATAGTATACTAGATATATTTAATCGTCTAGAAGAAGCTTTGGGAGAATTGGGAGGTTGAAACCACATCACACATTATCTCGATTGACATTTTGATTCACCTTATATTTACTAAGTGGTTCTCAGAAATAGAAATTCTCACTTTTTTACTTTAATATCCATAAGCCATACAGAAAATAATACGAAGCAATTCTATTCTAAGTGACATTCAGCTGAATATCTTGATTCAGCTGGGATACAGCAATTTATATTATAAAGATCAAACATTCAGTTGGTAGAGTGGAACTTCAGTGACAGTGAAAATGAACGCAAACTCATTTCCTTAGAAACCAGCATTTGTTAGAACCAGGCATATGCTTAATATTTTATAATTTTAGTTAAGAAATAATTTTTAGAATCATAGAGAGCATAGAAGATTATAGGATTTTAAAGCTATTTCCCCCCAAAAAATCATTAAGACTGAAACTCCAGAGAAACAGCCTGTAATTCTAATTTCCATCTATGATCCTGGAATTGAGTGAAAAAAATATCACTGATAGCATGCACAAACATGCAAGTTATTGTCTCCCAGTGCAAAGATGTATATCACCTGGAGGGAACAAAATACCCATCTTCAAGTAAATGCTCGCTAGCCAGTAAAGATTATGCTGAAGGCAAGTGCAAGAGCAATGTTTAAAACAAAGAGTAACTGCCTATTAAAAACTATAAAAAAGAAGAGCTATTGTTTACAATATGACATACAGTGCCCCTACAATACCAAACATGTTTTATTTATTTAAAAAAAATACGTCACTAAACAGAAGACATTCAAGGGTTGCTCTGAAAATAATGACTTCTATTTTGTTATGTTGACCCAAGACATCAGAGGCAGTGATATGGCAGCAGAGGTTGAACCTTCCCATCAGTATTCCATTACATTTTGTTGCTGTGAGGCAGATGACAGCAGAGGGGCAGTCTGACAGAAGGGTGTACAATGTGGAAGTGCGGATGAAGCAAAGGAGTGGAAATGAGTTCCTTCATGCAGAAAAAATTGGGACCCACAGACATTCATTTACACTTGCTGAATGTTAATGGAGATGAAACAGTGGATGTGAGCATGGTGAGACAGTGTGTGGTGCATTTCAGCAGTGGTGACAACGTGAAAAACAAGCCATGTTCCTGACAGCTGTTACACCATGAAATTTAAAGTGCTCCAATCAGCTCATCTGCACAAATCAGTTAATGGCTGTGACTGTTAAAAACTAGTGTTTTGTAGCTGAGAATTTGCTCTATCAAACGGTGTTATTATTCTCTTTGTACTTGTTGTAGTTTCCATGGAAATAAATAGGAGGCATTACTTTCAGTGTGACCTACGTAAATAATGTGTCAAACAGGTTCTAAGTCTGCACAGAAGATCAGCAGAATTCTTTGCAGAACCAATAGACAGAATCTCTGTTGGTTTTTGTGTGTGTTTTTTTTTTTTACTGTTCTTTATGTATTTTTAATTATTATTATCTAAAAATTGCACAGTCTTTAACGAGTTTCTCTAGTTTTCTTACATCTTACTCCTCTCCCTGCAGTGTTTTCTGGAGTAGTTCTGTATGTATAATCATCTCTTGATTCTTGCCTACTCTCCTTCATTTCAGTGTACACTTCTATTTCCCTTGCAAATTCCAGTTACACAAGTACTCACCATTGCATCATTCTTAAAAAAAAAACAACCAACAATAAACACCCAACAGAAGAAAAAACAACCAACAATAAACACCCAACAGAAGAAAAAACATCTCGAAGTTGTGGTTGCTTTATACTGAAAACACTATCACTGAACTCCATTCATATTATTTAACTAGTTCTGAGACATATCAGCCTTAATAAAAAGGCCATCAAAGGTGTAAGGAAGCAATGGAGAATCCACAGACACTGAGGTTGATTTTAGTCCAGGCTATAGATCACTTTTACAAAGAATTCTCATTTTCTATACATTCTTATGATTTTCTGAAATGAACTGAGATGGTAAACAGAAACTGCTGCACACATTTCCCGGCCTCTTAAATCATAAAATCATTAAGGTTGGAAAAGGCCTCTGAGATCACCTAACACAGCTACCCACCTACCACCAACAATTGCCCACTAAACCGTATCCCTGGTACCAAAAATAATTTACATAAAGCTTATGAGAATGTATAAGTTGGAGACTAAGATCCACAAGAAAATACCATTTGCAAAAATAGAATGAAGACTTTGCTTGACCTTTGAGCACATACATCTCTGTGGTTCTCATTGTCATAGGATCACAGCTTCTAATCAAAACAAGAATATAAGCATCCTGGAGCAGTGAGAGATGAAACTGATTAAATGAAATACGCAAACATCTGTGACACCCTAACGAAAGTGATGAGATTGTACCTTACCACAAACATTTCAAAATCCTTGTCTTTATCTTAATTCTTTAACCAGATATGTATATAGCTGTGATCTTTCAGCATGTTACATCATCACTGGATCATGGTTAATCATCTCTACTACTTTTCCACCTGATTAATTGTTTCTACAGGTATGATGTCATAGATAAGGATTGAGCAGGAATGAATAAATGACTGCCTCCCAAAGAACACATCTGCATCTGGTAGCATCCAAATTAAAAATTAGGTGCATCTATAAATCTCAGCAGAAGCATGATACAATTAAAATAACATTCGGAGGTTGTGAAAATTAAACATACATAAGATCGTCAGGGCTCTATTATTTGGCAATGAATAAAACTCATCATGTATATAAAGCATTCTTATGCTAGAAAAAGGTACTTTTGTCAAGAAATGACTGTAAATTCACTCCCATCTCTTATTCTGCTCTGTAACACAAAATCTGATTAAAACCAAGGCCCTTACTGAATTTCCTGTACTGATCACTAAGGACTAGCCTATAGCAAAGAAAAAAGTGCTTTAAATTCAATAATAAATAATAGTATTTCCCAGGAGAAAAATTTATGTCTGAATTAGGAACGCTGATGATGTTGCCAAAGTAAGAAACAAATGACACAGACTTTGAGGGAACAGCAAGAATGACAATGTGACAGAATCAAGACTGATGGTTACATAGGATGAAGAGATTTTGTTATGACATGAGTGGTGTAATTTATGCTTAGTCAGTCATTAATTTGCCATAACTCAAATCCACTTCTCTTTAAGTAGCTTGCTTTTCTCCCCACTCCATATTTTTTCTCCCTCTACTAATCTTTTCATTAGATTTCAAGCTCAAATTCAGCCTAGCAAAAATATCTACATCTGATTTCCTTTCTGCACATCTATATAGCGTTGAAAATATTTGCATAAAAGTTAAAAATAGTCAAGATATTCATACCTCATTATTTCTAAAAATTATTCCAAACAGTTCAATTTTCATCTGCGAAATACTAAAGATATTTTAGTTTAGGAGGAACTTCACCGTCTCCTCCAACAACACTGGTGCAATACTGCGGCTACCAAAAGTATGTGTATGCTATCAGCAGGTTCTGCAGCTTCTTTGCAACTCTTCTAATTGATTAAATATGGCAATGTCAGAGAGTTGGACATACATACGTCATCTGAATACTTCTAAAAGACTCAAGAAACTAACCTGAACTTCAGGAAGGGCAATTTTGAAAGGAAAATATCTGCATTTTATGCAATGAATGAGTAACAAGATGGACATAGAATATAAGAATGAATATCAGACGACAAGATTCTCTGTCTCTTCTTTGCCCAACATTTAACCATTGCTTAGTAAAGATCATAGAAAAAAGTTGAGAGTTAAGACTAACAACTTCTACTGGTTTCAATTCCTAGTGTTGAAAGAGTGATCATTTTTACTTCATAGCTGTTATTTCTCAGGGTGTATTTTAACCTTGATTATATCATGAGTTTATATGAATCCCACAAAATTATCTTGTTCTTTTATTGCTGTGAGACAAAGCGTAATCTAACAAAGCCTTATACCTAACTTTTATCATCTATTTGGGTTTGTCAGAAAATACAAGCATAAGAGATGTTTTGCCACAGCCAACACGTCACTAAAGAAGAAGAGTAATCATCGATATGCAGAATCATCTGTGCACCATTAGCAAATTTCAGAATGGATTAGGCTATGTGGTAAAATGATCAGCCTCTGAAATTACCATCTCCCCTCACTTCACTTTGCTGGCTGAAGTGAGTGGGAAGAAAAAAAAAGAAATTATAGCTAAGGCTCCAGCCAGTTATGCTGGCAGTGAACAGGTTGAGGGATGCTAGCATTTAGGATTAATTTTTGAATGTAGGAGTAGAATGGGAAGTATAATTAAAACAGAGCCACGGCAGTGGTTCTTCTCCTGAATGAGAAGTTAAATGAAAAATGTATCATCATTTCCAGGGTGCCTGATGAAACAGGTCTGCAGAGGGAGTAGAGGCTCAATCTAAACTTTATCAGCAAAAGATGTAAAATTTAATCTAAACCCATGATCTAGTAATTGAGCTACTGTCAGTCATTTGAAGGGGTCCTATGCTCTGGTTATAGGATGCCTATACAAGAAATTGAAATACTTTATCTTCAGAGGATTCATAGTTTGAACTTTTTCATCTACGAATGAAAGAGAGGGAGTAAAGAGAACCATCTATATCTAAAAAGTCCCTGTCAGTGGCAGGTCTTCTTACATACAAGATGAATGTTTGTCCTTTCATTTGCTTTACAAATCTGCAACACACTGAAAAATACAGATTCTATACACTCTTGTACATTAGTTTTTTAAGCCCTACAACATAATTACAGTTGCCTGAATAAATTAAGTAAATGGCAATAGAAAATGGAACACACAGCTAAACTGTATGGTCACAGAGTTTTCTGCCACCATAAAAATCAAGGTTTCATTGTCAGTATCTGCACTGACAGAGCCTACTTATGAAACACTATTCCTAATCTACACAATACCTAGATGTCAAAACTTTAAGCCAGCAATGAACATGAAAAACCTTTTTTGTAGGTTGCAAGCAACATGAGAGAATGAACTAATTCTTATTAAGCTAGTGCATGCAGGGGGCAATACATAAAAAGCAATACAACAACTAAAAGTGGCTTATAGAAGAAAAAACAATGAAAATTCATATGAAACAGAACATTTTCTCATTAAGGTTTGGTTATATTAAGCAACAATTAACAACGTGAGCAGTGGAAGTCCAATCACATGCAGTGATTAAACTGGGACATTAAACAGCATAGAAAAGAAAACCAAGACAGTTAGGGACCAGCCTTGTTATTATTTGTTCTCTGAGTTTTTTTCAGGGAAACGAAACAACACCATTTCTACTCAATGCTTGAACTATAGCACTGGATGTCACAAACAATTCTGCACTGAACAGCATTGGTACAGCATAAATTATCTAGAAATGACAATTTCTCCATTGTAGTCCCTTAATTTGAACTGGTTTTGGTAGCAAATATTCTCTTCCCAATTCTCAAAGCTATTTCAGACTCAAAAATTTTTGCTAGGCCTACACACTAATGCTTCTGTGTATGATTTGTCTTAAATGAAGTAAGCTATAACTTATTGCTAGTTTCTTGTTGATGAATAATAATATGAATTACCAATGCTTTGTATTTAGAAGACAGGAAAAAAATTCACATATATTGTTCTGTTTTTTTCTGTTATATTGTTCTGTTTTTGAAATGAAGGGAGCTGCAACCATTCAGAATAGTATAGTACTTAGAAAATCCCACTGGGAAAAGGAGGGGTAGTTTTGGCATACTAATAAATAGTGCTGGACAGTATATAAGGTGAAAGTTTATAGTTCTAATCGTGACAGACTTCTCTGCTACAGCCTTATGAGAAAACTGCAGCTGAGGAAAGTGAAAGCAAAGCAGATGAGTGTTTTGCAAGCCAAAAAAGCAGGCTACATCTTTTTTCTAATGCAAGTTAATAATATAGTTATAATATATATATACTATATAATATGGTTATAATAATAAAGCTAGTTAATTAAAAATTCAACAATTATCTCTCACTATATTTTATTTTTTTCACACTGAGTCCAGCTATTAATCCTGCACAGTGTCACCTCTGGCACCAGAAGTTTCTACAATCTGGAAAAGGTAAAAATGCAATGCTTGGAGTTATGACAAGTTATGCAAAAACTATTTGATCCACTGAGAACTGGACAGCGCTCCTAGACTTGCACAAAGTTATCTCATCACAAGTACAAAACTTACCATGACTATTACCACTCTCCACAGCATCTTACAAATTATATTAAGCAAATAAATACCATGAGTAACTTTTAGGAGAAAAAAAGCCATAGGAGTCTAAGTGGAAATACATCAGAGTATCTAGATATTGTTGTATAATTCTGTTGTATAAGTCTTTAAGACGTACAAATGAAAAAATGACTTATATAATGTGATGTCATCCTGCCCTCCTTGTAACATACCTAACTACAGCAAGCAGTGCTTATAACAAGGCACCAATAAACATCTCTTTTAAATAGTTAAATAAATAAAATAAATTTTTCCACTAGGTTTTCTTCCCTCCCCTCAACCCAAATTAAATAATAAAAAGGTGTGCAAAGAAGGAAGTAATCCCAAGGACTAGCTTCAAGATAACTCCGTCTGGAGACAATCAAAGCTTGCAAGTTCATGTCACATTCATTCTCTTTCAGCCACTGAAAGAGCTTTTTCCATTTTTTCACTTAAATGTCAAACATTAGACTACATTGTTACATTATGGCCCATTTACTAAAATGGGGACACAGAAGTCAATCCACAGTTTCGTAAGCAAAGAGACAAAAATTGTCCTCATAGACCCCTGCAGTTGAATTATTTCATTAATTTATTTTGACTTTTGAGAATTTTTTAAAAAACTATTTTCTTATAAGAAGAGCCCTTAGAAAAATTACTATTACGTTATGAGACTATTTTGCAGATATAAATAAAATTCATATGGTACTCACCCACTAAATGCCTGGATTGCATATAGCTTGGAAGTATCCAAGGAACTTCCACTTACTATCCGAGCCTTCAAAGAAAAGCAGAAAATCACAGTTACTCAGTTGCTCTTAATAAGTCTTGGACAAAACTTAACTGCAACAAACATTAACATCTACTATGAAAAAATGGTTAGAAGGGTCAGCTCCAGGCCAAAGGTATTTTAACTCTTGCTTCTGAATACATTTTAGAAACATTCAATGTTTAATGATATACAGTGGGAGAACCTGTAATATTTTCTATCACTTCCCAAATATTCCTGCCCTTCATGTCTTATGGTGTATGCAACACAGGTGATAAATTAGTGGCAAAAATATCAGATACAAGGTTTGGCAGTAGCAGACCCCTATGGTCACAATCACAATGAGCACAACAGTAAGGGTTATCCTGCTTATAATGCAATACACTCAAAGGAGAACACAAGAGTGAAAAGACGGAAAAAACATGCAAATTCCACAACTAAAATGAAGGAACAAAACAGCTCAGCTAAGTCACAAACACATATCAACGAAATGCATGATCCCTATCACAAATACATAATTTTAAACCTTTTCATCCACAGAACCGCTGTCTGAAAGAGAATTGAGAAGGGAAATATAGGTTAGGCAAAACAGTTTCTGAAAAAGTATCTCATGCCACAAAACACTGTTACAGCTTTAATCTGCTAGTGCAGAAACAAACTGCATTAATACTTTATTTAGCTGTTTCAGTGTAGTCCAATCATGCTTGCTGCATTTTAAAGAAGTTCAAAGATATTTTCTGCAGCTAAGACCTGCTGACGCTGTTGGATACTGCAGGACTGTATAGAGAACATATAATCTATGCACTCTCACATTTCCACAGAATTATTAGCTTTAAAATATATATATATGTATTTTTACTAACAATAAACAAATACTATGGAAGTGTTAAAAAGTGATGCTCTTTTTTCAAAATAAAATAAGGACTTTCTCCTAAAGGATTTATACACACACATTCTCCTAAATTTCACTACAACTACTCACATAATGATATAAATTACCATGAAAAAAGCTAAGGTTTACCACATAAGAATTACAACAACGCAAGTTTAAGGTATGGTATATATCATTATGAATTGTTTAGTACAAATTGCGATACATTCACATTTCTTATCACATAAAAAGTATCCGTTGACAGGAAAGCACGGTTTACTTTATGGTCTTGACAATTTTGAAACACAGGAAAATTTAAAATTGTTTTTATATACAGTATTCCCTCAATAAATTGTCTTTCGATACTTCGTACTACAGTACATACACAAAACTTCATTGTTTTGGCACTTTACTGATATTCCCATTTTTCTTCCACAAACAGAGTAAACGTTTTCTACAGGCCCTCAAAATAGTTCAGCTATTTTTAGGTGTTTGGAGATACCCCAAAATATGTATATTACATAATGATTATTTTTGTGTTAGTCACTTCATGTTTTGTATTTTAGAACAATTTAGCTGTAAGAAAAGAACACATTCAGATATATATAAGAAAAAGCTATTGTCAGGTTTGAAAATGTATACTCCTAAAAGCATTGACAATCCAGCAAAATCAAAGGCCATTGTTGTGCCACTAATTTTAAAGCCTACATTTATGGTCAAGGTTAGCACGTACACAAGAATGGGCAGAATAGAAACTGGACATTAGTTGTTTGAAATGTGTTTTTACCAGTTAGAGGTATGTGATTTTGTGCTATAAAAAAAAATTAAGAGATCAGGCTACTACATATTATTACAGCATGCCAACACCAAACATGAATCCACAGACAATTTAACTACGCAGCAGACTTTCTCCACTGTGAGTCCAGAAAATTTGCCCTTTCCTTATGCTTGCCTGCAGATATTAGCTTCTCTCAAATCTGTTTTGAGCAATCCATTTAGAAAGAGCATATCTAAGAGAATGAACTGCTTATTGTCTCAAAGAAAAGTTAATATGAATTATACAGAATACTAAATTATAACTATTACTAGCATTGAAATCTTCTCTGATTTAGTAAAAAGAGAGTAAGCACTTCTCTATGTAATAAGAATATCTTCTTGCTATGAATTGATTCGTTCTAAATTCGTTCCTCTGAATACAAATGGGGACACAGCATCATTTCTTAGCTTTTTTTTTTTTTTTTTTTTTTTTAGAAAAATCTTTTTTTTTCCTGGTGAAATGCGAACTATTTAGGTATTTCCCCTATTTAATCTTCCCCACTTCACAGGTATTAGATTTTTTAAATTTAGCCTCATTCTTGACTAAATTAAGTTATAACATTTTAGCAATCAAATTATCCTCATCTGATTGAGTATATTCATAGAAATGAGTTTTGCCTCTACGTTTGCATTTGTTTTTCATTTATTTGTGAAATTTATTCAACAGCAGACATGCTTAGCTACACTTTCTCCAAGAGCATATAGAGAATGGGCTAGCAATCCACTGTCAGCAAATTTTGGAACCAAAGGATCCCAGTCCAAAATCACTCTTGGTTTTTCATAAACATGGTAAGAGCAACCTTGAGTAACAACACTGTAAACCTGTCTGACCATGGAGGCTAAATGGGATATGTGATTACAGAGACTAAATAAAAGATGAGGAAATATACCAAAGCATTGGAACAGCATCTGGACAGGTGAATCAAAGGAACTAATTATCAAACTCAAAAGGCACAGTGCAGAAGGTGAAGAGAAATTTTGGGTCTGAGGGAAGTTTTAGACAGTATAACACTTGGAAGGTAAGAAATCTCACCATAATTTGTTTACGCAATCTGTATCTTCCTCCTAGAATAACTATTCATAACTACTCATATTTAAAGGCTCTTAATAAATCTTAGTATTATGTGTGGGAAAGGGAACTTTTAAATAATTTGCAATTGCTGAAATAGTTTGCAGTTAACAGAAATATTGTTACCAGCTGCCTAAAGAATCACGAGGAGTTATATGCTTAATTCAGATGGCTTTTGTTCAGAAAGTTATATTAAAAATACAAAAATATTTAGACTTGCATTCCACATTAAATGGAATATTGTATTTTGGAACACGAGATGGACATAGGAAACTTTCTTTTACCTCTCCTTGGTTTCAGCCAGCTTCATCTAAATCCACTACACTTCCTTTACTGGAAACTAATTTTGCTTTTTCCTAAAACTAGGAAGGAGAGTAACAATCAACAATTAGAAAGGGAAACAAGGTACTACAGTGTTTTTTTTAACTTGTTTTTCTTTGCAGTTGGTACTTGGAAAAGACGTATTTATTTCTCAATTCAAATACATTTCTATTTCCTTTTTCAACAGTAATTGTATTAAGCAAGCAACTGGCACAAAGTTCCCCAAAACAAATTTTGAGGGCATCCTTGTTATTTTATTTTGAGAATTGACTGCAACTTCAGAAATAAAATTGATCTGAAAAGTTCAGCATTTGTTGCTTCCTCTGAACTCACCCTGAGTGAAATAATCCGAGCTAAGGAAGTGTTCTCTATGTGTCTGATAGCGCCAAATTGGGAAGTGTACAATCACTAAGCAATTCACTTTGGTAGTCATTAGACTGCCAGAACAGACAGCAGCATTCTTTGATGTAGATAGGAAGTGAATTGTGATTATGTAAGAGACCACTGAATGTACTTTTGTCTAAGGGTACAAGAGCAGACATTGCTGATTATACTGCTGAATGACAATGATTTACTTAAAAGAGATTATCTTCATATAACTCCTCTCTTTCATCTACCCATTGCATGACAAACAACAAACATTAAAGAATTTATGAATGTATTAAGAACAGTGTGACATTGGTTCATTTAGTTAACCCTATGGGATGTTTCTTAATTCATTTAAATTAGCTTCTCTCTCCTTAAACTATGTTTTATGCGAAGATTCACTATATACCCAAATACTAGTATAGCCTTCTTACTACGCATTCCGTTATTTCAGCTAAGTGCAGGGAGTTTTACCAGGTTTAGAAACAAAATTCAGCTCTAAAATAAAATAGCTCCAAAATATGTTATTTCTGCCCAGTATATTCCATGTACATACACCTGTGCGGTAGAATGGTCATCCAGCTACTTGCTAGTGAAAATTGTATTTACAAATATGAAACAGAGAAGGCAAAAAAGAAATCTCTTTATATTTCTTTTAGTCTACCAGTTTCAAACTTGAGAATAATTTCTTAGGTAAATAAGGTAAAGAGAGAAGAAAACCTGTTTTAACTTCGGTTAAGGATACTGTAGTGGTACAATGCTCTTCTTTTCCATTTTTCTATTTAAATATATCTAATGACAACAATTTAAGTAACACAGAGAAGAACAAAAGGGAAAATATCAGTAACTGAAGCAGAGAATACATGATTATCTGTTACCATATCACATTTCCCCAAATAAGAACATGTTCTATGCAGTACTCCTAATAGTTTATAATAGAA
Organism: Bambusicola thoracicus; assembly: GCA_002909625.1. NCBI lineage: Eukaryota > Metazoa > Chordata > Aves > Galliformes > Phasianidae > Bambusicola > Bambusicola thoracicus. The sequence continues at coordinate 6,989 of PPHD01004606.1, read as the reverse complement.
AATAAAATAAAATAAAATAATACTGAAAGGCTGTATAATTTTCAACTTCCCCCCTAAATACTGGCTTCTGTTGAAAATGTATCCATTGTGGTAAGATATTCCCATGATACAGGAAAGCGAGAATAGTTTTTTGGCTTTCCTTCAAATGAGGCCACAAGTATCCTTCTGTCCGTATATCAGTTTACACTGTTTGAAGTCAGTCAAGTAAAACTTCCAAAAAGTGTTTGAGTGCTGCGTAATTACTGTACAAGCCCAGTGTGAGGAAACAGATCTTATAAACGCTGAGCTTTTCAGTAATCAATTGTTTTCAAATTAACAAATGATCTGAATTGCAACATTTCTAGGCAAACTATTGCAGCATCAACTACCCTCATTATAAATATTTTTTCCTTATTTCTAATCCAAATCTCATCTTTTATGAGACCATCAGAAAATCAAACATATACCTAGAAAACAACCTGATCAGTCTGCCTTTAGAGATAATTCCATCAAAAAATGTTCAAGATTATTTTTTTTTCCCATCAGTCATAGTGACCCTCCAAGCCTTGTGGCATTATTTAAGTTTTGCACTTTTCTGAGCAGTGGAACATCATAATACACTTTCACGACTGCAAAAATTTAGTTTAAGTTCCTCCCTTTAGCACAAAAATGGCAGTAAGGTCATTAAAAATTTTTTAAAAAATTAGGAAAGATCAAGATGTTATTATGCATATGATCTTAATTGTCCTCTCTTGTAATTATGCTTAATTTTATGACACCAAATTGGAAGACAACAAAGTTCATTATTCTCTCAAAGTAACATTTTAATCTTTAATTCTAGCAAACTGTTCAAAGAATGTCAAACTGACTGATAATTATGCCATTCCAGGAAGGAAACCCTTTAGACAAAATACTTGAAAAAGATAAAAAAAAAATACAACTGTTCCATGGAAATAACATGTCTAAAATCCCCCAGTCAGAAGCAGTGTATAGTCTGAGTTAGACAATTCTAAGTAGCACATAACTGCTAAGAAAGGGAAACTACTGAAGAAAACCAAGTCCAAATAAAAGATGTGCATTACATTGTCTGAAATAACAACACAAATTAAGACAAGCTAGTATACTAAGTATGGTAATGAAAAGCTAAAATTACCAGTACAGAACAGAATATTACAGAATCTGATCCTTGAGAATGTTGCATTGCTCAGGTATATCTGAGAAAGAGATACTATATAATGTTTGAAAGGTAGTATTAAAGCTAACACATCATAAGAGATGAGTGATGCTTGTCTGACAGAGAGAAGGTCACACTTGAAATAAAACTTGGTTGACAGGAGAAATGGAAGAATTGCTGCTAGCACTTTACTAGCAGTGATGTAGAAAAATTACTAGCATATACATTGAGAGCAAAATCAGGAGGTCAGCTTGGCAAAGATAAAAACCGAATCTATGTCTTTACAAACAAGCTGGTCTGAAAATTTGAAACAAGACGACATGATTTAAAAACCGTCTCTGGTGTTTAGAAATTGAGTTGCATTAGACTTACAATGGCTCTTGTTTTCACTTATCCTCAAACAGCTGCTAGATACATCTACCTACTTCTCAAATTTATCTCTTGAAGAATAAATCTTTGTCAAGAACTACTTGATTGTAATATGAGGAATGATATTACTGTTTCAAAATATTTGGTGTTCTCAAACAACAGCCCTCTTAAAGACTGGACTTTCTTGACGGTTTCCTTCTTGTTAGATAACCTTACAGTAAAAATGCAGACTGCATTTAGGAACTCTACCAAATCCAAAAGGCAGAGGGATTGTAAAACAAACTCTGTGGAGAATAAGGAGGAATATTTTATCTCTTTTGATACAAATCATAACTGTAAAAGGAACCAAGTCTATGAAATCAAACACAATTGATTATTCTATGCAGCCAACATATTCACAATATATTTGACTTGGAATACTATATAACGATCTTACATATTCCACAGGATATGGCATTTATAGCTGTTGTCGATTGTTTCTTCTCCTATGTGTTTGTATTCACTTCCTAGCTAAGGTTTAAGAATCTATTTAAAATAGTCTCAAATGCCTTAAAATGACCTTCAAATTTTGAAACTAAGTGGAAAACTTTATGTAAGTCAGAAGTCAGATAATTTCAAGACTTGCAGTAGATGTAGAAAACGCGAGTCAGTGTATAAGCACCAACAGAATAAGGTGGTAACATCAGCCATTTTTGTTTACTGACATAAGACAAAGAAAGTTCATTTGTTGGTGGGAAAACTTGTTAAGAAGTATGAGAGAAGGAAAAGACTTAGGTACTTCAATGCTAATATGGTTTATCATACAAGATAAATGGAGTAAAGATTAAAAGTATAGAAAATAATGTTCAGTTGTATTGAGATATTTGGGAATAACTCTTTGGGTAGAAGCATTTTGTGGGTTATAAAACTATATCATATGAGTCAATTTCAGGCTATGTTCTCATTAGCAAGTTAATTGAACAGAATTTTGTACAGGTTGTAGGAGACACTGAACTGGAATAGGTTTCAAATATTTGAAAGAATTCAAAATATTCTTTGCATACTTCATGTGCTTTGGTACTAGTCCTGTAAAAACTAGTTCTACCTTTAGGAAGGGAAAAAGAAAAAAGGCTCTATGGAGCATATGGCATTATATTAATATAAAGCATTTTTTATATGATTTTAGTACAAAATAGGCAGCTGTTATTCTGGAATGTTTATATCTTAACTGGAACAAAAGAGATGATGTAGCTCTATGGGTGTCTGTTAACATCACCTGAAATGGTTTTCCCTGTTTTTGGAGTCACAGTACAAGTAAACAAAATTGGAGAGCTGACAACAAAAGCCAGAGGAAGAAAAAATTTAAATATAACTATCTTCATTAGTCAACAGCAGCGAAGCTGCAAGCTAATCAGTTGGCAACTTGTTGTCTACTACTACTTGCTTAGTCTTTTCATTTACAAGAGTCTCTTTTTTCTTTCCTCCTCTATTTAACATTTTATACACGCACCATGTACTTAATTTTAGAGAGCATCAAGGACATTTGTAAACTTCTCTATCAGCATCACAACAAGAAGACATGGGCTACCTGAGAAATCTTTTCTTTTTGTGGATTTTAATATGAAAATGAGTAAAATTTTCAGCAGAATGAATAAGAACTTCACGTGTAGCCAGTATAGGAAATAAGTTTGTAACAACAATATCTGTGTGTGTATCTTCTTTTTACCACACAGATGTTTATCACTCAACTCTATCCTTATTGCGAAGTTCATCAAAATTTCTCATCATGCGAGCCATCTTTTGAATATTGCCTGCACATCAAGGCGTCACATTTAACAGCTGACGAAGTTTCATCACTTTCAAATATAATTTTACATCAGAAGGAACTGGAAAGGTTTCCAATTTCCTCTCCCAGGCACAAAGAGAAATTCTGTGGATGTTCTACAGATCATCTGGAAAATGTGCATAAAGTCGTGTGCCTGTTCCATGAAAGCAGTCAAAATTCTTTGGCAGCAGCAGAGAGGACCTCTTCAGCTTTTTCACTTAATTGCAACATTCTGCTTTCTCAATAGGTCAGAAAAAGATTTGAGCTTATTTTCAAACTCATGACTTCCGAGACATTACACTTCTTCAAAATGCACATCTAGATACTTTTCAGACAGTTGTTTTAACAAAATTCCTTTATCCTATCACTATTTTATAAAATTATGCAGTGTTTTTTTGCTTCTAATATGCAATTCTCTAAAGAAAATATTAAAATATTTTAGAGAAAAAGAGAAACTATTTTGTAATCTGAGCAATAAAATATTAATTTGTCCTCATTTCCTCAGCAGAACCAATATAAATAAGTGCTTGGAACTGGTATTTATGCTTACATTTTCTCTTAGCTCTTAAAAGATATATTTTAAATCAGTTATAAAAAAAAAAAAAGCAGGGAAATTTCACAAATACTAATCAATCTACATCAATTCTAAAGTTGGTAAAAATAATGTTAAATTATCTTCTGTTCTTGTAATGATTACGGTAGCAGAGACTTCTTTGTGAATGAAATTAGATGTTTTAATGGATTTTTTTTTTTTTTTAAGAAAACCTCTAAACAAAATTTTTGGTGTATTTACAGAGAAGTACACCTGAAGTCATATAAAGTATGTCAAAACTATATTACCATAAAACTGAATTAGCTCAATGCAGCTTGTTTGTAATTAATTACACCTAAGTCTTCAGTAGCATTATAGAATCATAGAATCACTCAGGTTGGAAAAGACCTTAAAGATCGTTGAGTCCAACCACAACCTAACCATACTACCCTAACTCTAACAATCCTCCACTAAATCATGTCCCTGAGCACCACATCCAAATGGTTTTTAAACACATCCAGGGATGGTGACTCAACCACCTCCCTAGGAAGCATATTCTAGTGGTTAACAGCCCATTCTGTAAAGAACTGTTTACTAATCTCCAACCTTGACTTACCCTGGAAACAACTGACTAACATTCCTCTGATATCTTTTCTAAAAAGTTCACCCCTTATACTAATATACACATATATTTACAATGTCTTTATGTCCTTACAAAATGTTAAATCCAAGGATTACTTCTATGTTGCTCATGTTTCTTCTCACCCTCAAATTTTATTAGTCTCACTCCAGTATGCCTCCAAAACCAAGTTGTAATAAATAATACATAAGCAATCAGCCCATACTGTATTTTTTCTCTTCAGCTAGAGGCACAGACTAGGGCTATCCAATAGGACTCTTGTGCACTCATACATTATTTATGTACCAAAGTTTAATTGACCTTACCTCAAGTGTTACTAGAATGAAAAGATTCTAAACTTTTTTTTCATAGTACATCAGAGAAATGACACTACGATGTTATCTAGCCATACTTCTTATTGGCCAGATTGCTACCCTCCCTTTCTTGCCTACACAGATGAATGAAACAATCCAC
>PPHD01004605.1:5544-28186 GCA_002909625.1 Bambusicola thoracicus | reverse complement strand
CTTTTTAGGCAAAAGATAAATAACTCTGGGCAGTTTCTAAGCAATCCTAGTACATTTGTTTTAATGCTGACCAGTCTGTACAATCGCTATGCAAATGGCATATGTTCCTTTTAACATTTAAAATAATCCATAATTAGATAATGAAGTACCTGTGATATTCCATGAGCAGAAGAGAATCTCCATTCATGAGCTGCGCTGTTTTTGTACGGCTAATTCATCATGTAAAACCTGAAGGTTTATGAAGAACAAGAGAAGATATTCAGATTCAAACCTAGAGAAGGGTAAGCATCCAGAGCTAGGGCACTTGCAATGTCTTCTCCCTCAGTGCTTTTTGGAGTTTGATCTTAGTGATACTGATTTTGATGACAAGAGCTTGGAAACTCTTCAGAGAACATATTTCAGTGCTGATCTCACAGCTCACAAAGGAGGCATATGAAGACATGTGCTCATTTTTCCAGGTGGAATTGTTGTTCTTTCTTTTCAGGTGAAATCACAGCTCTGTCTTTTGTTATTCCAGTACCCCATTACAACAACTACCCAGTTTCTCACCACTTTAGAACTACAGAATTAAGACAAAACAAAACAAAAATCCAGGAAAAGTGAGTGTACTGCTAGTTGGTAAATATGTATTATATATATATATATCAGCAGAAACTAGTTTTAAATAAGATATGTTTTTCTGCCCCAAATGTTTGGTAGAAGGACTCTTCTAATTTATGTTTGTATAGATCTATAGTGACTGACTAAACAAAAAGCAAACTGAAAACACACACTTACATACACAGAGAGCAGCTTATTAATTCATCTGCGAATCAGTCCTGAACAAGTATGCAAATTTGAAAACTTTACATTTTGGTTTTATTCCTCAGTCCAAACTCATGATGTACACGTGATACATAATTTTCTCACAACTTCTGCATTGGAAACTAATGGAAAGAAATGAGTGATTGAGTGAAAAGGTGTAGTATTACTTTGAGGGCAATGGACAATGCTTTGGAAACTTGGTTTTTCCCCAGTTTTGGCAAAAAATATTGCTGTGATGTTTGTACTAAAGCAACAGCTACAGTCAGTGGAGCTGAATATTAAAGGCAATTGGGATCTACTTTTCTTATTTGTACCTGCTGGAAGTGCAAGCACAACAAACTAACAGATCTGGGTTGAGATGCTCTCTCTGAAATAATATGGGAAGCTTGCCTAAGAAAACCAAGTGAGAAGAAACATCTGGGGAAAGAAAGGTAGAATCAAATACACTCACATGTCCTCCTCCTCATCTTTTGAATACAACTATGCTATGCTCATGCTTAGTTATACAACACCTACTTTTAATAACATTTTTAAAATAATCTAAGGTGCAAATTCTTTTGAAGAAATTGCTGACAGGGATGTGCCTCTGGAGATGTCAATGAAGAATGAGGGTTGAAATCATTTACAAGAATGATCCAAGGTGCTTTAGTCAGTTAAAAATTTTAGCAATTATCATATGCTTTATGTCTTTTGTTTTTGAGTTTTTAAGAACACTTTACCATTGATTTCTCTTGAGAGCCGTAATTGGACCATAACCGACCTGGGCTTTCATCATCCAGTGATTGCCATATGCTTTTCTTTGGATTCAAGAAGAGAAAAGTGGTTTTCATAAGTGAAGGTTCAGAATAACATAGGAAGTTTTGGATCATTTTAGATTTAATAACACAGGCAAATGCCAGCTTGAATGTCAGAAAAGCCACATGTGGAGCTATGCAGAAATGTAGAGCTGTGACCTTATGAAGATACACATGAAGATTATTAGCAAGACTATTACAATTTTTAAGGCCATATTTATGATGTTTCTTTCTTTTAAAATCAGTCAGTGGTGTGGAGTGTATTTTTTAAAAGCCTATCAGTTCAGATAGAAACCTGTATATCACTATGATGGCATGATCCTGAACTGGTAAAGGGATGAAAACTTTGTCTAAGTCCAAAATTTTAAGTTCATTTCTCTGAGAGATGATGCCTGCAGCAGCAGATCTAACACAGAGGGAACCACCCAAGGAAGCCTGAGTATATTCATAAGCTTCCGAATGATTCCAGTAAAAAGTCCTTGTACAGAAAGTTCCAGCTCACTTCTTGTTTACTTGGTTAGCTGCTGTAGAAGAGTCACATAGGATTTCCCTAGCAAATCACATGTTCTCATATTGCAGCGTCCTTGAGCCAAACGCATAGAAAACCTTGGGTAACCTTTTCTTCCCCAATATACACAGTGAGAAATAATCCGTTTTCAACATTTTTGGCCCCTGTATTGCATAGATAGTAGCCAAATAATGACTTATTTCAGCATATTTTCTCCTTTACTCTAGACAACATCTGTGTCATTTTCTGTCAGTCTTATCCTTAACACACAGTACTTTTACCTTTATAGGCAAGACTGCTATACATGTACTAACATTTCACAAATCTAGATTTACAGCTTTGAATATTAATCTCCAGGAAATTACTTTGTTCCAGATAGTGGTATTATATTCATATGCCTACTGAGAAAAACAGACCTGAGGCTAGGAAAGGCTTTGAACCGGGTTTTTGAAAGCCTGTTTTCCAATATCTGCTTCTTTCTTAGATACTTCAAAGTCAGGCATTGCCTTTCCCTTAAGCATTTGGCTCTTAAAACCAAATCTGAGCTTGAGAGGAGGAAATTGTTTTAGGTCAGTGCCCTCACTGAAAAAAAGATGCCACTGCAAAATACAGATGACACATATTTCCCCAGATTCCTACTAAAATGAGGGAAGATCATGATAGTGGTATTAAAATGCGTTAAATATTTGCCAAGAGAAGAGGAGATGTGAGTTCTAATCCCTGCTCCAAGGACAGTTTACATACTGAACCCAGTTACTGTCTCTCACCAACAGCCCTTTAAGCAGGACCAGAACCCAAGCTGCCATTAATCCATGAAAGTGTCTCAATTACTGCGCTAAGGACTCAGGCTCCTGCTCAGTGACACTTGAGGTCTTTTTACTTGTTTTTCACAGCAGGAGTGAAAACCATATCCTATCACATGCACTTAAGGAAAATGCATTTGGGTTTTCCGCTAATGAAGTAATACCTGTGAAAGATTTCAACATCCCTCAGAAGAAGATGGAATAGCACATTTCTTTCCACTGAAGGTACAGGGATGCTAGATTTTTTATAACACTTCATTCATTTTCATTACTATCATCATCCCGAATTTCTGTTTATATCAACAAACATTAAGCAAAACCTTCTTACAAAGTAATGAGTATCTTTTAGGAGGGTGTGCTGTGATTCTTCTTCATTTCATGCAAAGAAACACAGAAGGTACTTAATGACTATCATACCTTCCTCACCAGTCTTCTTCCATAGAAGACAGGAAAATTCTTTGCATTGAAATCATATTGGTACTGGTAGAATATATACTCAAGAACCCCAACTGTTCTCTTCAGCATACCTAAAGGCCTTACTGAAATCCTCTTCATGGAAAGCTCCCTTTGAATTCACTGAACTTTGGATAAGCTGCTCGAACTTTGATGCCAGAATTTTCTCTTTACTGACATAGATTTTTAATAAGTATCTGCAAAGTAGGTATTGTGTATTCTCAGTAGGTGGTAAAAGTTGCACAAAGGCAAATTTTAGTGATTTATTTAAGGTATCAGTCTAGATAACATCTCACGGATGCACAACATTTATGGTGATTACAGTACTGAAGAGTTAATGTTTCAGTATCTTTCCTATTTTTGCAAAGCATAGACTTTATAAAAACACAGCATTTTGTTTAAAGGATGTGTTTAGTTCCTCTAAACCAAATTAAAGGTTTTGGAAACCATGTCAAGCTCACAGTATAGACTGTGCTTGAACTCTGTGGTTACTTTTGCCTCCCCAGTGACTCACCCCTGGTAGTTTTGGTATTCTTAAAATATAGATTTAGCTTCAAATTCAGGTCAGCTTGTACGGTCTCACTTGCTGTACTCTGTATTCAAATCTGGAAGATATTTGTAAAATATTATGTCTTTGCTCTGTGCCACCAGATTCCCAGAAGTCACTAGTAAGCTTTTATTTCCATTTCCAACTGTAGATAGGAGAAAGCTGGTAATTAAAATAATTGTGTTATACAATCATTTAGAGGAAGGAAAAGCCCTCTTCTATATTTCCAAGCCCAAAAGTGATGCTTTCTTCATGGTTCTGTGAGATCATACAAAATAAACACTAGAAGAATTCGGGAATCAGCTGCGGTTAGCAGCACCCAAGTGGACAAGGACAGACTGTGTACACCTGTGCTAGATACATCAGGAAGCACCCTAACACAAGAACATCCAAAACTCAGATATAGTCTTCAAGGGGAAATTATAGAAGAACCATAAATCAAATACAAACAAGCAAAACTGACAGCACGTTGTCCTGATACCAGGAATGTGGCCTTGTTGGCCACATTAGGAAACCATTGTATTAGGAAAACTGCAAGGTAATACGATGTAATTTTCCAGTGTACACTTCTGCAATAGATCCAACTGCTACAAAGGTGTCATTCAGCTCCAGGGCTAATGTTTTAAATAAAAGAGCTGGGAGGAATTCACTGTTGTGTATTTTAGGGCAGCAGTATGTGCATTTTCAAATTCTTTGGCAGTAAGATGCAGTCAAGAGAAACTAAGTGGAAAAGATATTTCTTTCATGATAGCAATTCTGATCTATCTATCCTGAAATCCACAGCCTGCTTGATAATTCTGGGAAGATTAGATCCTCACAAAGCTTCTGCTGCATGTTTCAAATAAGTAACAAACTACATCTTAATTTTTGTTATTACTTTGAATATTGGCCAGAGCAGCAGTACACTCTGCATTATGAGCACCTAAAATCCATCACACATTCACCTCACACATTCACCTCAGTTGTTGTATCAGCAACAATTGAACATTTCGCACATCATTTTAGACTCAGAGAATATATTCAATCTGATATTCAAACTACAGTAGAACCTTTATGGAACATGAGACTCATATTTTGTTTATTTTGAAATTAAGAAGAGTAAACTCAAGAACGATATAAATGTTGATATGGCTTATAACTTGGTTTGTTCACCATATAGCAGACCATAATCGCAATGTACTTACCTGTTACAGGGCTGTCTCTGATTGCATGTGGCTATGACTGCAAAGCATGAGTCTCTGCTGATGGCCCATTTAATTCTCACGTTGTTTCTTCCTTCCTCCCTTCCTAGTTTTAGGGATCATAATGACTCACGGCTCCTCTCAGTTTGCCCCAGATTCCTTCTCTTAGGGAGTGTTTTTGTTCAGCTGGATGTATGTTAAGAACGTTACTTCAGTTTACTGTTTCCACTTCACTCATTTCTGATAGACCAGCCTTACACAGCAGTGGAAGGACTCTGCCTATATGCTTCTTGTGTCACTCTAATCGCACACTTTGCCCACTGAAGCTATGGAGATTCCATTAAACCACTATTCACTTTCTCTATTCACTCACCACCATTCCTAATGAAATTTCATCCATGTATTTTACTTCTGAAGTTATTTGTTTTCTTCCTTTATCCTTTTTGTGAGCAAACAAATCTCACTTCTAGACAAAACAGAACATGTTACAATTGTCTGCTATCTCTTCTCTTCTTACTCATGGTCTGAAAGTAAAAATGATTTTAAAATGAAGGAACACACCTTCCTACTCAACTTACCTCCTCAGATTGCCATTAACATCAGTGTTCTCAGAATGTTAATATTCTGAGCGCTTCCACTGACCACTGAAGATTTACTATCTGTTGTTATCAGCTGCTAGAGAAGCTCGTCTAAAACCCTCTTGTAGGATAACATACAATAATTGGTTTTATCTTCATTTTACTTGAGCCTCATTTTTTTTCTACTTTCTTGTGGTCTCCAATTACCTTTTATAACATATTGTCTTCCTTTTGTTGCCACTAAAATTATTAGTAACAACAGAAGGATTGCTGAGGATCATCTAATTTCAGTCCCTCTTGCAAATTGTGCCATGACTCCAAAGACATCTTAAGGAGACGTGAAGGAGTCAATCTTTCTGTCTACTCACACAATTTATTTTCCAGAAACTACATTGCTCTTCAGCTGTTATCTCTGCTGTGTAAGAGATGGGTGTATAAAATTTATAAACTGTACAGCACAGAAATGTTATGATCCTTATTGTAATCCATCTCAACACTGCTGGAGAAAAAATGCTGGAAAAACTATTTTCATTCCAACAAAGTCAATTTCCATGGTCCTTAAGCTATCTTATATCACTGTCCAAAAAAGACCTTTCCATCATCTTTCTGGTTTCAGTAATTCAGTTCTTAAACTCCCAACATTTTGTCCTTTTTGTTTCTGAGAATTCCAATTGCCTCCAACTTTTTTTGTTGTTGTTGTTCTACAAACAGCTCAACTATCTACTAAGTCGTTAAAGTGTTCCCTCCCACTGCCCATAACTGCATTCTTGCATTCTGTCCTTTTTCACACTCACAGTTCATCTTCTCTCCCTCTTGTGCAAGGCTCTCACATTACATGCATTTTTCTCTTGCTCCATTTCATCCACTAAATCCTGCAAACTCTACATATATGCAAAACCTAAATACCATATGCCCTTTTTTTGGCTTTGTCACACTTTGCATGACACCAGACTGAAAGTTACATTCTCATTGTTGCACATCAGTCTCCATCTACTTTCCCAAGTGCTTGCAAGCGGTCCCTTGTCTCTTATACTTAGAATTCTCCTGGATTATCTTTCCAGCCTGTTTCTTTAATATATCTCCAGGACCTTTTGATCTATAATGTGTTTACTGAATTTTCTTGACGCTTTTGCACTACCACTCCATGATTAATTCTTTCCAGCCTTTGACTTGAGATAAAATATGTAATCTGATTCATAGGGGTTACCTCTGTAGATAGACATCAATGCCTGAGACCATTTTTAAAAACTTTCTGTGCTATTCAAATGTGTCTTTAACTGTTACAAAATCAATTAATCTCATGTCGTTGATTTTTATATCATAAACATTAGATCTCTTCCACTGTCTTCTCCGTCTTCCTATTTTACTTCAATATCCCAGCCATCCACCACTATTATCGTGTCACATTTGGCAAGCTTGTTGGAGACTATATCACAGTCAGCCTGGATTTCATCTTTTTGATTCTATGATTTTATGTTTTGGGCACCTTTTTTTTTTTTTTTTTTGAGCATGTTTATTCATTCCTAATACGTTAGCTGTCTCATCAGCTGGAGATATGGACAGTTTGCTTAATGTTAGTTTCAAAACCAATAAAAGCTGATAATGTAATTTCAGTGTGTTGATAAAATGCCAGTGGAGATACAGTGAGACATAATTTCCTCCTCCTTGACCTTCTTCCAGCATTCTTGCTGCTAAAAGAGCCAGTGATACTTCTTCCTAAGAAGCAGAAGTAGACTTAGGCATCTTCCTTTCTTTTATTATAGCCCTTAGAGGATGCCTGGGACTGATAACTCTCTTTCCATGCCCATGGTATCACTCACCATAAAACTTATTTCCATTAAACCATTTTTTGATTGTCTTCTCTGAGTAAACCAGCTTGGATTTCATAAACTTAATTATCATGGCTCTGATGTGCATGTCATCCTGCATTTGTCTCACTGCAGTTTGGATTAACAACGTCTTGTCTCTCTGCAGCATAGAGTATTTCTTGCAGCAGAGTAAGTCTTTGCTTCAGAGCACCTCAAGAACTAAGGCTCCAGTTCACATGGAATTTAAGTACCTGCATCTTTGCACTCCTTTGAAAATTCCAGCCCAAACACAGCTCTGAATGCAACTGTCAGGTACTGTGAGATGCCTCATGGAAGATAAGATGTCTGTGCTCTTCTCTGTCAGCACCTATTATGTCAGGATAAGAAAGAGATTTTTTTTATTAAAGCAGATGCTTTTCCAAGATTTCTCTTTCTTAATAAAATCATTTGCAATTGTTTAGGAAGGAGACTGCATGCTCTCATCACTGTCGCGTCTTGAAGTCTGTAAGAATTCCCGTAAAGGGAAATAACCCAAACCCGATGTATCCTATTAAGTGAAAAAAACATGAATGCCCCTTCTTGGTGTATCTGTCTGTATATCTATATCTCACTATGCCTACCTGCAGAGTGGGATTGCTACTGTAGGTCTAATTTAACCCTTAAGAGGAAGAGACGACTTAGAATTTGTCTTCAGAATGTTTTTATCTCCAATTCTACTGTTTTTAATCTTAGGACATGGTGTCAGTGTCATACTCCCTGCTGTTGATGTGTTAGGATTGCAGCTAAGAGGTAGAAAATAGAGTGCTGTGAAGAAGAAGCAGGTCGCCTTTAAAGTGCTGGTTCAGCAAACTGTGCAAGTAAGTTTAAGTCAAGTGTACATGGGGTTTCCTTGTTGAATAAGGATGAACTTGACAACACAAGTAAAATGTAACTCTATTCTGAAATGCTCCATGGAGTCATTGTTTCAAAACTAGCACTACAGAAGACTTTAGAAAGCCCTCTTGCAGAGCTCTGAACCAGTTCTACTTCAAAGCTGCACATGAAATGCATCTCAAAGTGTTTGTCTCCCAGGGTTGAGTTGAAAAGGATGTTCCAGTGTTTCCTTGACACTGTTACCAAGCTGTAAGACTGTGCAGAGCTTTGCAAGACTTCTCCAGGTAAAAGTAAACCAAGATGAGATACAAAGACCAGCATTAGGAAGAAAGGAAGTAGAGGTAAGGAAGTTATCTGGAAAATCTTCACCTCCCATGCCAACATCATAAAGTACCCAGGAAATATGCTCTGCTAGCATTCTGCTCTCATCTTAAAGGAGAGAAAACGATACTGGTAAGTTCTTGGAGCACTTCCTATGCCATAAAAACAGGTTCAATCTAATGGATTCTCACTGTACATTATTGTACATTGTCACCACCACAGGATACTTGATAGTCCTAGTTTAAGAATCATTTCCACAGGGCAACAGATTGGTAGAAAAGCATCTTGTAGAGAGCAAGACACTAGAATGGAAATTAGGAGGTCTGGGCTCACTTTTATGTTTCCATGACAGTAACTCTTTGGGAATATCACCAAGGGTGAGTACAACAACACTCAGCATTAGTACTGTGTGAGTCCGTCTTTGCCTAGACAGAAATAGCAGCCTCTAGCTAAACACCCAAGTGCTTCACACATCATCTCTTGCCAATGACAGACCTAATAACTGCAATCCTAGAAGCCAGCTCACCAAGCTAGGAGTGTGTTGAGCTGACTGAGAGGAAACAACAGCAAGATGTGTATTCACTAGGTTGTATCACAGCCCCTATCTCCCAGCACTGGTACCACTCAGTGGGACATGGGTTTCCTGTTACTTGAGGGGCATTTGTGTATGTCCACCTCCTGTTTCTGCTCAGCACCACCTCCTGTGGATCCTTTTGTGTCCACATCAGCTGCTCTCATGAAAAACTCTTCTCTGTTAATGCTTCATAGCATGTTAAATAAAGCATTAAGACTGTGACTTGAGATCTCTAGTTCAAATCTGGGACCAAATCTTTCCTACAAGTGCTCTGTTGTCAAATAAGGTAATTTTTTTCTGCTTCTCCTGTGGAAATTAACCCTTTCCAGATGAATTACAGAAGTTGTCTTCAGGCAAGAAAGAGAAAACTGCTTCTGCCTTGGTGCTTAAGGTACTGCTTTGAAACACAGGGGTTCCTGTCCCTGCCCCAAACAGTATTTCTGTGTGCTGTGGGAAGCAGAAAAGCTTGAAGTGTCTGAAAAATATCAGTATGAATGCTACAGGGGACAGTGACTAGGACGTTCATCTGGGATATGGTAAAGTTGAATTGAAATTCTTTCCTGTTTAATTAACTTGGGTAAGAATTCAAACCCAAATCTTCCATTTGCATTTACTTTCTGTATGACTTCTGAGTTGAAGCTCAGTGCAGAAGCCTAATACCTAACAATAAAATCTTCAGAAGCCAAAATCTTAAAGACAGACATACTTTAGATAGCTATACAGCTATGTGGCAAATGACTTCGTTGTAGAAGTTCTTGTTGGTAACATGATACAGATACATGCGCTTAATATGTAGGTGCTTAATTATCCTCGTAAATTTGTTTGCTATGTCTGTGCTCACACCTTTTCCCTTCCCTCTCACTAAGAGTCATTCTGTGTTGCCATAATCAGATGATCTTTCTTATTTAAAGTGGAAATTTTCCTGGCAGGGATAGTCTGTTCAGTGGATCCTGACCAAGGTGTTCCTGAATGTAAAATAATCATAAGGCATGAACAACACTCCTTGCCTTACATGGCAGTTCTGGCAAGGCAATCCTGAGATGCTGTTTAGTAATGGAACTGCAGCTTGTGTAACTATGATGAAATTGTTTCCCCATGTACAATGTAACTGAGGCATATTCAGCATTAAGGCTGTAAATAGCCTTGTTGCATACTTCTTGGTCCAAAGTTTGAAGGCAAGATTTTTGAGTGGAACTAATTTTGATACACACCCTGGAAGCTTATCTGTTCTTTCCAGGATGAATTAAAACAAGGCATTGCTTTCTCCTACAATTCTTGCCTCATTTAGTGCAGAAATTCTGAGACCAAAAAAACAATGAAGTATTACTATTCAACTAAATCGTAGTTTTTATAGCTGAGTAAAAGAAATCAGAAGTAAACTCATGAGCCTTCTTCACCTCCCAGATCTCTTGTGCTGAATAGGGCGTACCGAAGTATCTTCTCTACTTTTGAAAGTCGTCATTCCAGAAGAGGATTATCTGATTTAAAAACAAACAAACAAACAAAAACCTTGGGCAATGGTTTTATTCACTGAGTCATATCTGCAAAAATAAAGACTTCCATTTCTTTTGCACTTACTGCAAGCACTGAATAAGGAAAACAAAAAATGCAAAGCACGTCTGTGTAAATCCTCTTCAAGTCAGACGTACTATTGTTGAATATAATTAGCACTCGGCAAAATAAACAGGTAGGCGGTTCTCACCTTCCTAAACTTCTGTTTGGAGTTATGCTTAGGGTGTGCATACTTCTAATGCTTGTACTCACCTCAACAACCTTTCCATGCTCTTAGTAACTTCATTAAGAACTGCACGTTACCAGATGTATAATTATGATTAGTCATGTTACAGGAATATCTTGGATAAAGTGATATCACCTTATTAGGCACCTTAGTATCCAAGTGCCAAAAATTTTAGCAGATAACTGGAGTTTTATGGGCCATCTGTATTTTAATGCCTGTAAAGAAACCTTGTAAAGGGGACCACTTTTTAAAGGCATAAAAGATAATGTGAACCTGAAATAGAATTTGAGAAACTTTAATTGCTTCAGCACGGAGCAGTCTGCTGAATGGAATGCAAAGGAGCTACAGATAATATGTCTTTGCTGCATGGCTCAAAAAGAAAATCCTTGTTGGCTGGGCAAGGAGATTAATTTGATGAGGCTGGAACTATAGCTGCTAAACAAGATAAGGATTTGCACAGAGAGTTCATGTTTCCCAGAGAACATCTCTGAAATAAGTAAGGGAGAAGAGAAATAGGAACAAAAGGAGTTCTGTCAGTCACTTCAAGATTGTTTCATAAAAGAAGCAAACAGGATTAGCTATAATGAGATTATCAGCTAATTCTGTGAGGCAACACCCATAAAAATCAACAGGCAAAGGAGAGGGAGCTAGACTCAGTGGTATTGTTAACAGCAGAGAGATATCAGTGTCAGGAATAGGGCTTTTTCCCAGTAATATGAAATACTGTTGTAGCTGTAAAATTGAACTATAATCTCTGATAGCAAGAATATTTCTGCCCAGCATGTGAAAAACACAGAAGCTCAATGCTCTGAGTTCTTAAGGAAAATTCCTTTTACAAAGTAACCAGAATTACTTTTTCACCAATACATTCTTTTTTGCCACTGGAACACTGCATTCGGGCAAGACAGCAAGACAAACAGTTTTCCTGCATTGCCCCTTTCTGCAGCTCGCTGTTCTGCTTTCTGCTTTCTGCATATTTCTCTGGCATCATACTTTGAAAGCCATACATGCACTTTGCCACCAACAGTGAGTGTGTGGTTTCTGTTCGTGTCACAGAAGGGCTCCATAATCAGGAGAGTAAAACCCATCCTGGGACTGTCCTCTTTATTACTGAGAGTCTCTTTATATCAGGGTCAAACACTTGGTAACATTTGGAGGAACAAATCATCCCACCATCATTCCTGCTACCGAAAGTCTCCTCTGACCTCTGGCTTTCCTCTTCCTGTGTTGTTGCTGGTGGACTCAGAGCTGGGCACATTCCCTGTGCTATTTAAAGAACTTCTTGAGCTGGTACATTATTTTAAGACTGCCACTGTATTCTTTAAAGTACCAACAGGAAGTGTTTAGCCTACATAAATCTTAGTAACTCTTCTGTTCTCAGTTTGCACACAGAGACTAGATTATCCATGTTATTTAAGCAAAATTAGATTTAATAACAGAGGACCCTGTCCCACATAACATTTTCCTCTTCAGCCCTCTTTTCAGAGAGACTTTCCATACTGGGAAACCCTGCCACAGCTGACTGGAAAGGTCTTTGAATACAACTTTGGATGTAGCACCTAAGTCATGCTGAAAGGTCTTCTTGTTTCAAGGGTTGCAGACGTGATAAAGGAGCACAAAAACTGCAACAGCTGAGTGCAGCTGAAAGTCAAGGAAGTGTTTTGTCAGGACTATGTAGGCGAAACACCTGCAGGGTTATTTCAACTATGTACAACTCCTCCTCCATCCATTTAAGGGCCCGGTGGAGGCCACGAAGATGGTTAAACACCTGGAGCATCTCCCTTGTGAGAAAAGGTTGAGACACCTGAGACTGTTCAGCCTGGAGAGGAGCAGGCTGAGACAGGATCTTATCAATGCTTATAAATATCTGAAGTGTGAGAGTCAAGCCCACGGGTCAGACTCTTATTGGTGGTATGCAGCAATAGAACAAGGGACAACGGGCACAAATGGGAACACAGAAAGTTCCACACTAACACAAGAAGAATTTGTTTACTGTCAGAGTGACGGAGCACTGGAACGGGCTGCCCAGAGGGGCTGTGGAGTTTTCTTCTCCAGAGAAATTCAAGACCCATCTGGATGCCTACCTGTGCAACCTGCTTTAGCAGAGGGTTGGACTCGATGGTCTCTAGAGATCCCTTGCAATCCCTACAGTTTTTTGATTCTGTGATCTTCTAGAGATCAGCAAGATCTACCTGAGATGTTCCACCACATCCATTCTGCTTCTGCAGAGTAACAAGACTGCCACACCTCATACAAGTGCCCAAAAATGATTTAGCCCTAAGTTATTTTCATGGGATCACTTTTCTCCTGCTGAGTCTAAACGAATAGAATGTCAACTTTTTTTGAAAATGAAATACACTTTTCCTATCAAATAGGAAGAATTATGACCTACTATTTATCTGAAGAATTTGCAAGGAAAGGGCTCTGGAAAGGACCTCATGTCACTCCCAGAAGAGACCAGGACTCATCAGTTCTGTGCCCTGGATCACCAGCTGCTTCCTTGAGAAAAGGGGAAAACTACATGGATAGAGTTTCTCTCAAGCATGATGTATTAAAGGTAGCTCAGCCAGGTGCTTACCAAGTGTGCTTTGTTATGAACATCCCTCATTTGGAAGAATACCTACTTATCCTAACTCTTATTTATCCTTTGCTACTAGAATTTTCCCCATTGCTTTTCTAACCTTCTGTTAAACCTATGGCATTTGAAGTAACAAGTAAACAAAAGATCAGCTGAACCAAAACCAGGTTGCTGGCAGCCTGGGCTGGTAGCTCATAAATGGAAAGAAGCCAAAGCAACCCAACTCATGGTTGTGGAAACAAATATCGGTAACAATGCAGCAATTTTTCTTAGCGATTCCCTTTGCCTAGGAGGAATGCAGTTCACAGCCCCCAGTTCTGCAAACATTACTGCTAGCCTGTGAGTTAATTTCTCAGCACTATGAAAGAACAAGCTGGAAATGGTCTCTTCCCACTGACATCCTCTTTCTCTTGAGCTTTGTCACCAACAGTCCATAGTGGCTGTCCAGAATAGCTGAGGTTTTAAGGGAAACAGGGAGGTCATCAGATCCCACTGCCTCTGTGGGCAGCAGGTTCCTGGACTGAGACACCCATGCAGTAAAAATGTATCTCCTGGTGCTCAGAGGGAGCCTGCTGTGCTCCAGGTTGTGCTGCTGACTCTTGTTCTGTTGCTGGTCACCACTGACAAGAGCCTGGTTCTTCCTTCCAGCTCCCTTCAGGTATTTGTAAGCATTGACAAAATCACGCCAAACCTTGCTTCTTCTCTACCTCCATATCTCATACATGAGGAAAAAAATTACAACATACTGCTACTTATTATTTTCTAAACAGCAAAGAGCATCATGTTCCCTGGTGGAGCTACCCACTCTCTTGAAATGTAGAACTCCTTTAAAAACAGCCAAGTAACCAACCAAAACCAAATAACTTAACTGCATCAGTGAACAAGGTAACTGTGCCAGTGAACAAGAGAAGAGTCACTGATATCATCAACCTGGACTTCAGTATGGTCTTTGACACAGTCCCCTATAACACGCTTCTCTCCAAACTGGAAAGATACAAATTTGGTGGGTGGATTGTTCAACAGAAGAGCAACTGGTTATGAGATCATACCCAGAGAGTGGTGGTTAATGCCTCAATGTCTGGATGGACATCAGTGACTAGTGGTGTCCCATGGGGATCAATGCTGGCACCAGTGCTCTTTAACATCTTCATCAGTGGCATTGACAGTGGGATCGAGTGTATCACCAGCAAATTTGCAGATGATCATAGAGTCATAGAATTATAGAATCACAAGTTTGGAAAGGACCTACAAGATCATCTAGTCCAAGCACCAAATCTACGGTGCCAAGCTGTGCAGTGTGGTCACCATGCTTGAGCGATGGGATGCCATCCAGAGAGATAGGCTGAACAGAGAGCCCAGGTGAACCTCATGAGGTACAATAAATCCAAGTGCAAAGCCTTGCCCTTGTGTCATGGCACAGCCCCTTTTACCAATATTTGCTGGAAGATGAAAGGATGGAGAACTGTCCTGGCGGAAAGAACTTGGAGGCGTTTGGGAAACCTGGACGTGAGCCAACAGTGTGCTCCTACAGCCCAGAAAGCCAAGGGATGGAATGCTTCCCATCTCCCAGATGAGAAACTGAGGGTGTTCAGTGTGTAGAAGAGAAGGCACCGGCATGATCTGATAGCGGCTTTTCAGTATCTAGAGGGGTGCTATAAGAAAGAAGACTTTTTAGCAGGGCCTATGGTGATAGGACAATGGGAAATGGTTTCAAACTGAAAGAGAGGAGATTTAGTTTGGATATAAGGAAGAAATTTTTTACAGTGAGGTTGATGAGGCACTGGAACAGGTTGCTCAGAGATGTGGTTGATGCCCCATCTCTGGAGACATTCAAGGTTAGGCTGGACCAGGATCTGAGCAACCTGATTGAGCTG
This sequence comes from Bambusicola thoracicus, assembly GCA_002909625.1. Taxonomy (NCBI): domain Eukaryota; kingdom Metazoa; phylum Chordata; class Aves; order Galliformes; family Phasianidae; genus Bambusicola; species Bambusicola thoracicus. The sequence continues at coordinate 12,752 of PPHD01004605.1, read as the reverse complement.
TAGGTGTCCCTATTCATTGCAGGGGACTAGATGGCCTTTAAGAGTCCCTTCCAACTCAAAAGAATATATTACTCTATGATTCAAATCAACCAAACTAAATTTTAAAAACCTCACAAGATTACTTCTGGGAATATTCATTCTTTGAAATGATTATTTTGCAGAAACTTCATCAACTTCCTTATTCTAGGACTTCCTCACACAATTTCCAGAATGAACAGAGAAAACAGACTACTTGTTTCCAAATGAGATATCACACTTTTTTGACTGACACTGGTTATCAGATTTATCAAATGAGAAATACATGATCTTAGGTCCAGTGCATTAGATGTTGCTAAATTACGGTCATTTTCAGAAATCAACTTAGCAGATGTGACAAAATCTCTTATTTCTTTTCTGCAACTGTAGACATAGCAGCATTGTCTTTTTTTGTTTGTTTCTTTGTTTTTGTTTTTGTTTTCTCTGTAGTGCAGTATCAGAACCAGAGGCAGGAAATTAGTACTCAGCAGGTTTAATGCATTCTTATTGCTACATCTTCACATTCACTCTTGCTCTTACTCCAAGTTTTGGCTGGTTACCTGGGTCCCATGGGCTTTTTTCTGAGGACAGAGTATTTGCACTCCATTTTCCTGTTGTTAAGGGAACACACACTTTTTGCTTTCAAAAGCAGATTCTTCCTTTGCCTTTCTGTTTAGAATTAATCCATTCCTGCCTCCTAGCAACCACTTACCATTACATCTACAGCCAAGACAGCAAGTAAACATCCGCTGTGTAAGTACCTAATGTAAGTGGAGTTAATGAACTGTTAGCAGGCACTGTTCCCTTTAGATACTACAGCCTGGAAATCTATGCCACGTACCCTCTGTCAGCACTCTCAGGAAAGGTATCCTGAGATTAGCAGGAAACAGCAATGTGCTGCTGACCAATAAATGTGCTAGAGTAACTAAGCAAAAGCAGGCTCTTCTCTTGGATACCAAATACAGATCTAGTCCTGTTGTGGACCTTTTGAATGTCTTACAGTGATTGCTAAGGGGCCAACAGAAATAACATCTACATTGATCTATTTAACCAAAGTGCCTACATTAGGTGCTTAGTTACTCTTAGTTATCAGGGATCCTGCTGTAGTCAGTGGACAGATGCATTTATGGAGAACAATTTAATTCTGAATCTGAATTGAATTCTGAGGGTATCTCTTTTTCTCTCTCCACTTACTCTGCAGAGAGTTAAGACAACTTGACCTCTGATTTGGGCATCTCAGCATCTGATGTTAGACAGAGTCAGTGTGGGTAATGTCTGTGTTTCAGCTATATCTCTAGCTCTACTATGAATAAGCAAAAGATTTATGACCAGTATGGTGTCATCTGATGTTTTCTCAGCATAATTTAAACTTGAACTGACCTAAGCATCTGAGATGCACTTTAAGTTATACAGTAATGATGATCAGAGACAGTGCTACTGAAGTATGAATATTTTAGAGTTAATTTTACTCCCCCTGAGGAATGGCCTCTGACCTATCTCCTATATATACACTTGGAATTCTACTCTACTTATTTTGCTGATGAAGAAAATTCAGCTTCAACAACCATGTGCTAGACCAGTCCTTCACACTCTGTCTCCTGGCACAAATTTTAGCAGAAATATTAACGTAAGAGACTTCTGTCTGCTGCCACGTGGTACAGGGAAGAGCTCTCTTAGTTGTGCTAACACTAATGTCTGTGGAGTCAGTTTCTAATCCAGATAAACAGACTAAATTCTAAACAGAAGAGTCCAAAAATTGAAGATGTCTTAGAGTGAGGACTGCATTTGAGAAACTGCTACACACTGTAATAACTACTGGGGTTGTCTCATTGAGAAATCTGTTATAATACTCAGTTGGATTCACATCAGTTTTACTGATTCATTGTCAGCATGCAAAGACTCCATGCACACAAAAAACCTTGTAAGCAACATATAATGTAGTAAAGAATATGTGGAATTCACTGGGGAGCTCAAACAGGAAAGGCAGGACTCATTTCAGCTCTGCAATATGGCACTCTGTATCCCACGATGTTACTTTATGCTCCCCTGTAGGCAATGGAGAGAAAAAGGTTTATAAAAATGTGATCTATTTCAGGAAAAAGTGAACTGTGCTCTGCTCAGTGCCTATTTGTCACCACTGTCTGCAAGGAAATGTGAAGAGAGCAGCACATCTGCGGCCATATGTGCTGTAGGGAGCTATCAGTTCTTCCTTGCTTCTTGCAGAGACACTGTCACATTTTTACTTCTACACATGTGCACATGTATATGTGTACATACATACGTATACACATTCAAATAAAGTACCAAGTTAATATATGTGTCTGTACGGCCCCATGTGTAAGCCCATTGCCTTCTGATCATTCCACCAAAGATTTTCCTTTATGAAGTGACCGTGATAAGTACTCCAAATTCTGCAAGGTCTCTACAGCTGAGAAAAAGGCAGTGAGTATTGTGCAAGTCCTCCTTCACTCTGTCAGCTAGAAAGATTCAAAAGCTGGCAGCTGCCTCCTCCTTGCACGTAATAGCTGGGACTGGTTAAGCACAAAACCAGAGTGGCACAAAATGTTTGAGTCAGCATAACAAACATCCAGTCCTTGGATCTTCATGCTGCATAGGCAGTTTAAGCACCTCTCCTCCTAAGCCCAGTAAGATGATGCAAGAATGTACAAATTCCAAACTTCCAATGTTCTCCCTTTAACTAGGATAAAATTCTAAGGTTAAAGAAGTTAGCTAATAACTATGTGAGGAGTCAGAGGCTGTCCGCTCTGGACAGTGCTGCCTCTGCACAAACCATTGCTTCTCCTCCACTACAGAGACCACAATGAAATGACCATCCTCTCCAATCCCTTGTGAAATGACCCACTCATCACACCCATATACCTCCTAAAGGGTGAAGCTCTTAGGCCTTCACCACCATTTATAACTGGAGGCACCTCTTGAGTCTGCATTATCCATCCTCTCAGACACTAAAGACTTTGAACTTACAAAAGTTAATTGTACGAGAAAAATTTCAACACAGTTTCATAAAGAGCAACCAAGCATACTCCCAGGTTGTCTCACATCTGGAGATTTCTGGGCTCTTTTAGCTGCATCCTACATGAATTCAGAAAAACAGAGGATTAAATAAAATCCTTTCCTGTTGCTTTTCTCTCTTTGGAATAAAACCAAGCTCTGTAGCACACAACACATTGCTCATCAGAGTGCTTTCCTGCCAGAGCACTTCACAAACTCAAATTATGCATCACAACACCCTTGCAGGATGGAAAGAAAAGTTAAAAAGCTGGTAACAAACTGTTACTAGTTGGAGCAATCTCATGGAGGTCAAAGACTCTGGATGGGCCAAAGAAATCTGAGTAATAGGATGTGGAAGCATTAAGGACAGGATCTCCATACTTCACAGCGTGAAGAGATATGGAAGCCATTCAGTGCTTGCAGACCTCAGTTTTCTTTGTTTGAAAACAAAGCACTTTTGAGAAATCGGGCTCAATAAAACAGACTCCTACCACGTTTAAAGCAGCCGAACAGTAACTTAGAAGGTCTCAAAAGCATCTAGATACCTAGCTCCTGTCTGAAATCCCACATATAAAAACTTAGCTCTCTAAGTGCTTAAATACTTGTTGAAAACATGTCCAAAGCACATCAAATACGAACCCCAGAGATCATGCTTGTCTATCTCCTGAACAAACACTTTCCCATCCAGTATGGGTTTCTGTCCCCATGTATTGTCTCCTATTGTCTCCATGCACTGTTTGCAGACACTGTGGCACCATTTGGGCAATCTCTAGTGGTCTTCTTCTCTGCCAGTTCAGTGTTTATAATTTCTATTTCTTCCTGTTTTTAAGTGGCTTATCTGGCACAATGTTATTACAATGTTATTATTTTCTGGCTCAATGAAAGTATGATTAAAGCAGAGAATATAAACAGACTTTGGGAAAAGCTGTCATTTAAATCCTTCCTGATTAGCTTCATTCCTTTGTAAACTACCACTGACTCTGGAATGGGAGGTGGTGGGCCTCAGTCAACTTTAACATCTGGACCTAGAATCACAGTCTGAATTCACAGTAGTTCCTGTCTTTACAGAAGAATAAACCACTTGCTTCTTTAACCCTAAACCTCCCAGAAATTAGTATTTTCATACCCCACAGAGAACCCCGAAGTAAAACTAAAGCAAGAGTCCGGAACCCTGCTGTACTGCAGCTGTATGAGTGCTCAGCACATTTTACCCGAGAGGACCTTGAGTGCCTCTGTTTCCCAAAGTTACAGAACATGTTGGAGAGACAATCAGGAACTGCATGCTGGTGCAGGATAGAATGCCTTTACTCCTGCCACCACTGTCACTCCCAAAGACTGTCTCTCTCAGTGAACTGGAAGCAGAAGGAAGAACTTGCAGCTCACCGAACACAAGTCTCTTTGGGAACTACAGAGATCGTTCGTCACAAATTATTCTCAGCTGCCCTTCCTGGGAGGAGATAGAGAGGTCTCCTACAGGCTTTCTGTGATTGATTTGTGATGGGTCAGGCTCACAGAGCATGAAATAAAGAGCCTTCTGTTAGGTTCAAGTAACGCAGGCACTGCTGCAAGAAAAAGCAAACAAAGAGCTTCCCTTAGTTCAGACACTGTGGTATTCTCAGCCTGTGAACATTGACTTTTTTGATATTATGTACATATAACCAAGCTCTGGCCTTCCTTGCATTTGCCCTCCTAGCAGCCACATCCTGGATGCCCCACAGTGCACAAACCCAGCACGGCCACCCAGGCTGAGCCAAAACCACAGCAGCATGGAGGAGTGCACACTGCAGATGGCTAGACAAAAGATGCAGAGTAGAGAGGGCTGGGATCCTCCAGGTTGAGGGAATTCTCTCCCCACCAGCTTGGCTGGGATCCACATTCCTGCATTCCTGGCCCTGCCACAGAACAAGGCAGTGTTGTATAGGAGAAGGCTGAATGCTTTGTTGTGGGTAATAAACATCAGGAGAGCTTGAGCAGAAAAGCCAAAGTTTTGCAGTTCCTCTGCTGGCCTGTGACCTGAACATATCAACACTTAACAGACAATCATAGGTTAAGTTATTCTACAGCATTTTTTTATAATGGCAAACAGTTTCTCTGACCTAAGCTGAATTTTCTTGGATTAAGCTACAGCCTTCTTGACTTTTTTTTCCTGTCTTGATATAAAAATGCCAAAACTCTGAAGCATCAAGAACCCTTTTCTGCTGAGGCTGCTAAATAGATTCTACCTGGCAAACCCAACCCCGAGAAACAGAACTGCTCGGACAAAATATGGCAAAACTTGCACTTCCATCAGCAGTTTAAATGCCACTAAAGCCTGTTACTTTCATGTGCTGAAGCAGTAAAACAGATAAGAAAGGAACATACATACATTTGGTAAGTACTATGCTAAGATCCATGTCCTGCGTGATTGGGTCACCCACCCATTTTCCAGTGGATAAGGGATACAGAAATTAGACTTTTGGGAATTGTGTTTTTGTGCATTAATTTGGTGGGTTAGACACACAAGCAAGGGGAAAAAAAATGAGTTTGAGTGAATTGTTTCACTTCTCTTAAATGCATCTTTTCCTTTTCCTTTATAAGCCGCATTTTTGTTAGGTGCTTGCCACTGACCTCAGCACCCTCCTGTACAGGTCCTTCATGGAGGAAGAGGAGATAAAATATTTCAGGATGACCCTTCCTGATTATCACCTGAAGGCCAAGCATTTCCTAAACATGGTCCCTGGAACTTGTCCCATATGGATGTCTGAATACAACCAACGTGTTTTGGAGGGTGAACGAGCTCAACAGAATGGGCACAGCTATCATATGCCAGTTAAATTCAGTGCCAAATCATGCTTTTTTTTCCCCCTAGTATAGCAATTTGGTAATACACATGTAGTTTCTTTAGCTTGCTTTGTGCTGAGGATTAGTGGTGAAAATGGAATATTAAACTGTTAGGTTTGCCTTTAAGCTATGTTTTTCCTTCCCTCAGTTCCCTTTGGCTCTCTTTCTACTTGCAGTACCTGCCTATATGTTCTTGCAGTGACCCCAAATATGCAAAATTCTCTGCGCCACTGGACTTCTGGTCACAAAAAAGAAAGAGGTAACCTTCCGTTTGAGGGGAAAATAAAGAAAGAAAGCAAGAGAACTGTTGATCTTGGCAATTCTGAAAGAGTGTGAGTGACAAACAGCAAGAATCAGAATGGATGTTTCTGGCTGTGTGAGCTGTACAAGTTCAGTTTCTCTCTAGCAACACATCTGTCAGAGTCACACCATAAGCCAAGCCAATGAGTTAGAAATCTCTAAAATATTTTTTTTTTCTCATTAAGTGGACAATACAGAACATCTTCAAACTTATTGTTTCAAGCAAATTCTCTTCAAATTTTCTATTTGAGATGACTGAATTCCAGCTCCTGATGAAAGACTGTTTTCTGCAGTAAGATCTGAACCAAAGGCCATTCACAATTTTCATAGAAACGTTCCTATTACTGTTAAATTTGATAACAGTTTAATCAAAAACAAACAGAAAATTTGTTTTTATAAAATAAGACATTGATGCCAAATTGGAGCTGGCAGTCTCATTTAAAGAAGTGTTATTCTGGATATAAACAGGAAATGTTTAGACTACTGATCCTGTGATTAATGAATGTTTCCACATCCACATAGCATCCAATTTTCCCTTTCCTTGGAGATTACTCCATAACTTGATTTAGAGGAGGGTCAAAACTTCGGAGCCTCCATGATGAAGTATATGAAAAATAGCATTTCTGTGGAAATGCTGGCATGTTTTTCTCCCTTTGAAATCAAATCCAGGTATTCAAACTTACTCCAGTGGGAGTGGAAACCAAGACAAAGTCTTCTGGAAGATTTTAGATCACATTTCTTTTTTTGAGGGCCAAGGAAGTTTTCCTTTGCAAGAATTTTCAGATTTCCTTAGGTTCATTCATAGAAAGTCACTCCAAATATCTTGACTACAGACTACAAAAAAACTCTCTCCTTCCTCTTAGACACCCTTAATTTTTTCCTTTTCTTTCATCTTAGACACCCTAATTTTTTTTTCTGGACGGGGAAAAAAAGTGAACTTGACTTAGTAGTTCAAAAACGTACTGTGTGGATCTAACTAGACAATCCCATTAGTCTTTAGGCTACCCATCTAAATACATGCTAAAAGGGTGCCTAACAATACAGCCCTCTAATTGCCTGAT
>PPHD01004604.1:14542-28189 GCA_002909625.1 Bambusicola thoracicus | reverse complement strand
GGGAGGGGAGGGGGCTCTGATAACAGTAAGTGACCTAACCTACATAGATGGAAATCAGACTCGGTGCAATTCTTTCCTTTAGCTGATGGAACATGATACATACAGCTTGGAGCTAGGTTCCTCCACAGCACAGCTATTTGTATGCATTCACTTTATCACATTTTTAGGAATTTTGAAAGCATTTGATAGTTTAGATTCTGAGAGGCATTTCCTTTGAGGCACCAGCATCTTCATGGCAGCTGGAGCACTGGCTATAATGATCTGTTCCAGCCTCCTTATCTTCAGTAGCCTTCCATATCTCCAATCTGCCTGTGTCTCTGCATACTGAGAAATGATTGTGGTTGTCATCATATGTGCCTTACTCTCATCCTCCCCAGCTGTGGATTCCCTCACTGAGATCAGATTTGGTAGACCATATCCAGGGATTTGGTTGTATTGACTTGAACTGAATATTGCGTTTGCCTTCAGAAATCTCTTTCTTTCCCTACGTCTTCCTTTGTGCAGGTCCTTTCTCTCTCAGAGCCTGTTTTCTGGCCAGCTGCAGCATGATGTTTACTCAGCTGGGGTGAATAACTTTCCTTTCTGTGTCTCTGCTTTGCTACGTGTTGTCAGTACATGGGCCAATGGAGATGTCCTCCCTGCTCCAGCCATATCAGCTTCTGACCTGACTTATCTGCTGGCAGACCAGCAGCACTGAAGTCAGTGTGAATGCGGGCATCCATAGAAATGTGTTCTCATACAGCAGAGGGACTGAGCTGTCCTTGCCTTGAGAGCACCTGGTGAGGTTTGGTCAGCTTTCCAAGATGATAACATGGAGCCTGAAGACAGAAGAAACTTCATCCTTGCATTGTGAGGCATAGGGATTCCAAAGGCCATGATTAGATAGCCTTAATTTGACCTAAGCTTACTGCTTCTTGTCTTTTTATTTATTTGCCAAAAGTAGAAGACAGTGGACTTTTCTGTATTGTGAAGCTGAAGACTGAATGCAGTTGAACACCAAAGGAAGCAATGGGAAATATTTATCATACTTGGGTAAACATTTTCTTCTTCCAGTTTTTGCTTCCCTAGTTCTGATAGACATGTCCACTCTTAGTCTGTCCTTGATGGAACCTCAGGATTTCTCTTGATTCCTGGTGCTTAAGAAATAAATTTGGGGTGATCTAAACTGCAAGGGGTTTGTTTAGATTGGGACAGCTCCAAATATCCCTTCTGCCCAATAATGATATCCCACTGCATCAAACTCCCAAATCCCAGCATTTCAGGGGGGAAAAAAAAGTCTATTTTAGGTTTCCTGAGGTTTGGACCTCTCCCTGTGTCCTGTCAGGCACATGGCATGAGGGCCCTTCTATTTCGTGGAAGAGGAATGGAAAGCATTTATGAAAGAAGGAATGCACTGGGACAAATGTAAAGGTGCTTTGCAAGCCCTAAGTCAAAACTCTCAGTTCTCCAAGATTTTATTTTCCATAGACTTGTGGCAGTGTTATGAGAAGGTGCTCCTGAAAGATAGGAAGGTTGAATTAAACAGTGATTGGTGTTGAAGCCTTGCAGCCAACATGGGAATGAATCCAGTGAGTGGAAGGAAAAATATTATTAGTAATTATAAGAAGAAGATGAAGATGGCCAAAATCAGAAACGTGTTCTGGAATCCTCCAAAAATAGTGCAAAAGAGATGCCAAACCTAACAAGTGAAGCAAAGCTCTTAGGGCGAGTAATGTGCTAAGGGAAATTAAAACAGGGAGAGGAGTTTCAGAAGGACCTCACTTACGGTGACATTGTGGCCTCAGGAGTTCAGCTGTTTCTCAAACTCAGGAGTGCCAGAGGGCAGCCGTGTCTTCCAAATGCTGAAATGATGTTTGGAGTCATCCAGCATGGCATGCTTGCTGCTAAAGCAATTGGTAGTCAGCGAATGCCATTGAGATTTGGATCTGACAGCTCCAAAGTGGAGATTAGGATGGGGATTTTCACAGCTGCTGGAGAATAGAAGATGCCTGGACTCAACTGATGCTCTGGACAGCGGCTTAAATATTGAATTTCCCTGGAGACTTTTGGAATTAGACCAAAGGAGGCACTGAGAGATCTGGTCAAACTTTGAAACTAAAGCTGCTCTGAGCAGGGCTGAGCCAGAGTCCACTCACTGATGGTCCCTCTCAGTGTTAAGCTTCCATGACAGCTAAATGTCTGAACAGGACTTCCTCAGACATCAGGACCATTAGACAGCTTTGGAAATCTTAACCAGAGACAGCAAAAACATTGTTAAACCCCAACAGGAAGAGGCTGTAGTCATCTGCAGGAAGAAATGGGTGAAGCCAAATGTCTCCAGCATGTGGAAGAAGCAGGTAGGTGAGGTTTCCCAAAGGGAGAAGGTTCATCTACTTTAGAAGGAGGGTAGATCTGGAGGGTCAGAACTGATACACATTGTTTTCTGGTTCTGGACCAGATTTTGGGGTAGAATGGACTGGATGTCAAAATGCAGCTAGGATAAGGAAGAGACTTAAACACAGTGACACTTGGACAGCTTGGTTAAGCAACGTGACATGCCTGTCACTTGCAGTGAGCTATCATTCTGCCAATCCTGGTGTCAGCAGCAGCTCTCACAGCACTTTCATTAGGCAAAGACCCTCCACGTAGCAATGCCTCTGAGTTTGTCCTAGAGGGGAAAGAGGCAGCTGTGGTGCAGCATCAAGGAGGACTTTCCCTAACAAATTCTCAGAGGTCCTGAGGTCTCAGAGGTCCTTCATCTGCACTTCCTTGGCTTTTTGTCTGTAAAGAGGAGAATTTGCTTCTTCTGAAATTCCTACCCAGTGAATTTTGTACTTTAGCATCTCAAGTCTTGCTTTCCTCCTCCCAACTCTGAACCTTTTTTGACTGATTTTCTAGGAAGAGGGATCCATTTTTGCCATATGAAAGCATACAACAAAAGGCAGCTGGAAACGAGCAGGAGAGAGAGCTGGGATAGGACTTGCTTGCATCCCACCGATGAATGAGCACCCAGTCCCCAGGTCCCTGTGCTTCCCAGCCATCCCATTCCCTGACAGATGTCTGTCCTAGGATGCTGGCTCCCACTCTATATTTGAGAGGTGGCAGATGACTTGCTTCTCCTCCTTTTGCTAGCCTGGGCTGGGTTGATCTGGTTGCCCTTTTCAGCCATAGAAAGATCCATGTGGACAGGAAGACATCAGAGATATCTAAGACTTCAAGGGCATGAGATAAACGCAAATGCATCACTAACGACTGCTTTAAAAGAAGGTAAAATAGACCCTATTGATTAATGCTAGGCGGTTGCACTGCTGAATTCTCCTGCTCCCTTCTGAAGCATTCTGACTTTCTCAGCTGTGCTGTCTGTAATCCCTTGCTCTGGGAGGGAGCGCGGTGCCCTGACCACACACACACACACTTTGGGCTGCCCCCCGTTGAGCTGCCGGCACTGCTGAGCCCACTGAGCACTCTGAGCACCTGGGGTCAGTGTCACTCAGCTGTCCAAACAGACCCCACATGCGAGGGCGTGCGTTGGGACTCGCGGGGGAAACCCCACCAGAACCAGGCAGCTCTTTGTCTTCAGAGGCAGCGTGGTGGCTCTGGGGCTGCCCTTCTCCTTTGATCTGAGCCCTGCCTTCCTCTGCTACTTCACGTCACCCCTGCTTGTTTTCTTCTTTTCGTTTTTCCCTGATCCTAGGTGATTCTGATCTCTGTTGAAGAGTTGATCTCCGCCTTAGCCATGCTGCCTTGAGCTTTGAAAGGAATCTGACAGCATGTCCTCCCTCCATAAGTAACTCAGCTTCCATCAAAGCGGTGCCCTGTTCCCCATCCAAACACTTCACCTCTGTGCTGGGTGACTTCAGCCCATCCCAGAAGACCTAGCTGGGAGGCAGCAGGAAAACACCACTTCTCTTGCATTTTGCATATTTTCATCAATATTGTCTCACATTTTACTTTGCCCTATAGAATCATCACAAAAATCACTTCTTACTCTCAATATCCCTTTACTTCAGTTGGTACTTCAATGGGTACTTCACTTTCCAGTCTCTAAGGTAGCTCCCTCAAAAAATAAAATGGGATCCAGCCATTCTTTCTTGCATTAGTCAGACATTCTGGAACAGGAAAAACACACACATTTATTCATCCCATCTAAATACATTTGTTTTTAGTTTAGATCTATTCAAAACGAGACCCAGTGTGGACATCTGTCTTATTATCCAACAGTAGGTTAAAAAAAATAAACTCCGCTGGCTCCGTGGGAGGAATGCAGATAAATGACAGATGGAGGCAAGCAGTGGACTTCCAGAAGCTTTCATCCATGAACCAGCTAATGGAGCTCAGTGCACAGAACATCCACCCCACGCTTTTGCATCTTCTGGAGCAATGAAGGAGTTGGACAGCGCTGTATCTGCAGTGTAGCCGTCACTGAGATTTGCACTGCAGACATGCTTAGGCACACTATGTGAGAGACAGAGGTCAACTAATATACGAAGGAAAGAGCATTGCCCATAACCCAGGAGGACTGGACCTGATGGATGTTTCTGTGTCAGATTCTGGATGGTACCAATGGACCTTAATTCCCCCAAGTAACCACATCTGGAATCCCCAACTCATAAACCCTCTTTCCTTGTGCTCAGGGTCTCCATTTTACCTCACAACAGAGCTACATGCTCTTGTCTTTGCCTCCTGGGTGGACCTCAGGCTTATTTACAGACTTACCTGCAGCCCTGTTCTTCATCATCTCCTGTTGTCAGCCCCTTGGCTGTGTCATGACCCAAGGCCTTCCCATACCTTGCAATCAGTGTGAAACTGATATGAAACCTGAAATCTCCCTTCTTTGGATATGACAGAATGGCCATGTTTGTCTGGGAGGCTGGCAACATTCCTTGCAATGGCCAAAATTGTTGACTTCTGCAAAGCCTCTCTAGGTACTTGCTGAAATGTAGTGAATGGTCAAGTCCATTCTTCTTCATTTCCTTAGTTGAATGCATGATCATAGCCTTGGTACAGATTTCTCTGAGCTCTGTGCTCCTGTAGTGCCACAAACGAGGCTGTGGGAACAATGAGGCTCTGTGCATGGGATGGATTTGGAGGGTGGAGAATACAGCTTTAGGTATGGCTGGTAGCTGGGTGTGGATGTGTTGGTGCAGCTGAGTGCTTTCTTATCCTCCTCTGCTTTTCTATATTTCCCTCTTCTTTCATCTGGCATTTATGTCTGCTACATATGTTCCCCTTTATACCATGCCAGAGCTATGACACAAGAAAAGGGCAGGGAAGGGGTGGGGGAGGGAAAAATCTCAAAATGGGATTTTATCAAAATATTATCGGAGCGCCAGCTGGTGCAGATTAGCATAGCACTCTGAGTGAGAGAGCTATTTTACCTTGTGCTATTTTTCTTTCTCTGGGCTGCACATGGCCTTTTCTCAAAGTGTGAAGGTTGCGGCCACCAGGATTAATCTGCTCTTCCCATCCCTGTTTCTGAAGCCCTGCAGTATCTCAGCCCATTCAAAAATTTGACTGATCCGGGCTGAGATGGAAACCAGGTATCAGTAAGTCACCCATCCGCAGAGGCTGGTTGAATCTTGCTGGAAAATGAAAGATGAAGGGTCACAAGAATGAAAAATGTGTTGTGCAGACGCTCATTAGTTAGACAGCTTTGCTGGTGTGCCTGTGCCCCGAGGGTCGGCTTGCAAAGGCAGCAGTGCTGGGCTGGGTCTGACACTCAAAGCACTCGAGGGGTCTGGACACAACTGCTCTGCCCCTTTGCAGGAGATGCCTCCGTGTCCTGGCCTCCAGCCCAGTGCCAGGCCCTCACGGAGTGGGGAAAGTATTGCTCATCCATCACCGTGTGTTTTTAGGGATTTTATTCCTGACTGTAAAGTGGAACCAGCTTTTAGAAGCGGAGGATAAAGATTTGGCTGGGAACATCTGAGCTGGAGGACCAATAACTTGGGAGCTGCTCGGAAGTGTTTGATCTGTCTCAGGCCCGCAAGTGCTGAGCCAATGCCTGCCTTGAAGTGGAAGTTATTTTATGCATCCACTGGAGTCCTCTAAAGCCATTTCCTCTGGGACCTCTGGGGACATTCTGGGCATCTATTTTCTCAGCAATACCAATGCGTGAGTGCAAAGGGAAGGAGGATGTGCTGCGTGACAAATGTCGGGGTAGGCGTGGGGCTGTGACTCCAAACAGCCATGTAAGAGTGCTGCAACTGCCTCCCGTCCATCTGCAGACTCCTCGATCTATAGATGCCTTGAATACCTTGTGCATCCCTCCTCCTTGTTCCAGCACCTCTCTGTTCTCCTTGTAGCTGCTTCTAGGAAGCTTTCATCTCTTCTTTGGAGCAGAACTGTATATTCAGCTCCCTTTGGTCTTTCTGGGGATCCCACCCCTATATTTAAGCATATAAAATCCTGAAAAGTGAAGGCACAAAGGCTGTTCTCAAGGAGTGCTGCCATCTCCCAGGCAGTAAGCCTGGCACTGGAAGCTGGAGAGGCAGCGAGCAAGTTTCCATCCAGAGGGTGTCCCTTGGTAATGGGAAAGGAGATGTTCCCACCTGACAAGTGATGCCTTTTTGCTCTCACATTTGTCTGAGCCAATTATTTTGTTTGCCCTGGAAGTCCCTTTGCAAAGGCTGAAGGAAAGCAAAACCACCTCTCCCAGCACCAGCTAAGTGCTAAAGCAGAACCTGCAAGGTGCAGTGCTGGGATGTGTAAGTGGGAGAAGGCCTGGCAGGAGGTTTCGTTCTCCATTTCTGCCCGGAGGCTTTTCCCTTTGGAGCCCACTGAGGGCCAGCAGGGAAATGATTCCAATTCCAGGCTTTCCAGCTTCCACGCTAATTTAACCTGAACCATTTCCTACTCTCCGAGCGGGAAGCAGGGATGAGGTTAGCAGATTCAGATTGGGGGTGGACTGAAAATGATATCAGCAGTTTTATGGCCATTTCTTTTCTTGGCAGGACATGAGGGAGACCGTCTCACAGCCGCTAGGACAGAAGGTGGAAGAATGCAAACGCTGAAACATTTTTCAGTTTGTCCTGATTATCTTTCCTCCCCCAGCAGTTTTATTGGGGTTCATAAATTCTTCCTCAGAGCTCTCATTCCCCCATGCATTTTAACCCTCGGCAGCCTTGGAGGTCACTGTAACCCTGTGGGGTTGGTGGCTGTCCAGGAGAAGCCACCCTGCCCCATCACAGCTGGCTCTGACCAAAGAGAATGGAAATCAATGCACAAAAAGGGTTCTGAGGCACATGGAGCCCTTCCACTGGCTCAAGTGTAATATAAATAACAACCTTAATCAGGCAGTGAAATTGGTGGGTGAAGATATGACTGGGGAATCTGATATTGCTTTCAGAAGATTTTCAGTGCATCAGTGCTGCTCTCCCCAGCGTGGCAGGAGAGCATGGAAAATTCCTCCATCACACTGCTTGGTGCCCTCCTATAATGAGTAGTCGTTGAGGTAATAGTAACCCTTTTGGCAAAAGCACTTGCTCCATGGAAAGCCAGAATATATCCAATAATGCAGGGGAGTGCCATAAAGCACAGCTCAGTAGGAACCTGTTAAAGTGATAACCTCTGCTGGCTTGGCATGCTGCTTCACCAACAGTCCCCAGCTCCTTCTGAAGGCAGTGATGATAAGTGAAATATTCAGGGAAGGTTAAGGTCGGATATTAGTAACAATTTCTTCTCAGAAAGAGCAGTGAGGCACTGGAATGGGCTGCCCAGGGAAGTGGTGGGGTCGTCATCCCTGGAGGTGTTCCAGAACCATGGAGATGTAGCACTGATGCCCACTGGGCAGTGGGCATGGTGGGGTGGGCTGGGGTTGGGCTTGGGGATCTGAGAGGTCTTTTCCATCCTGAATGATCATATGATTAGATAGCTGCTGTTTGTTAGGCAGTCTTATTCTTGTGGCTGTCTTATTCTTGTGTCCCCTTGGGAGAACAGCCCTGAAGGCTGCTGGCCTTGAACTGGCAGCTTCTGCTGTGGACATCATCCCCTCCTTCCCAGTTTGACCTTCTACCAAGCCCTGAAGCAGGCTGATTTGAGATTAATTCTTGCAACTATAGCCTAGCAATGCATTTGGCTGCGTGGTTTTATAGCCAGTACAATAGGATACAATTAGTTTGTCATGCACTTGGTGCATTATTTGCTTGCTGTTTGCTGCAAAGGAGGAGAAAGCTGAAAAAGTACAGTGGTGAGCTATGTTGCTTTGGAACAAAATATTTACATTTTCCACATTTCCCATAAGGCATTAGCACTCTTCCAAATGTGACACAGGAGAAGCAAATGCTTAGTGGTCTGCGGATCTAAGGTTTGCTTAAGTACCATGACATATGTGCGTATGTGTGTACACACACGAGATATTTTAGTTCTACTATTTAAATTAAGGGTGGGATACCCTTCAGCACTGCATTTCTCAGCATATGTGTTCTTATGTTCACTTATTCTTTGTTTCTGCCAATGCCTAAATAAGGAATACTAAACAGCCACAAATATGCAGCCAGTGGATACGCAGGAATTCACTGGGAGGGAGCGAATTGCTGATCTTGAGCTGATAGGTTTGCAAGGGAAAGAGTCACTGCAGCTGCAGGAGAGATTTCTGTGGTGGTATCTGTCTGTAAGGCGCACCACAGCCCCGCTTTGCCCTCAGGGCAAAGCTGAAGCTTTTAGATGGAGAGCAAGTCGTTTCAATGCCACATCAGGGATGTACGTATATATATATCCACATATATATATACACACACACATAGAAGAAGCACCTGTTTGCACAGTGTTGATGGTATTCTCTGCATCTCTGAGATGGAACACTGGGCTTGCAAGGATGGCCAGATGGGCTGTGTGTGCGGGTATAGGGGACCACACATACATGCCTGCATTTATTCCCATTATTCCATTGACTTAGAGCTTTAAAGTCACCTCCTCAGTCTCATGCCAGCTACACAATGTAAGGATGACACAGTCAGGCCTTAAATTTCCTGCGTTTAGGAAAATGCACATGAATTTGACCTCACATTTGTTTTTCTGGTCAAAAAATGAAAAGTCTATGGGAAAGCAGCTTGTCCTGGAGCTCACTGTACTGGAGTATTTCCTGTTAAAGTACAATGATCAACTTGGAAATTAAAGGGCAGAGATGTCTCAGTTTGCTTTTCTATGATATCTCTACACTCATAGTGATTGAAATTGCTTTTGTGATTCCTATTTTAAAGCTGAAGTAATTTAAGCACTAAGTACCTGCTGTAGTGGAAATGCTGAGTCACAGCCTGAAGCAGTGATGGAGCACCTGGTGGGAAGGCAGGGCCAACCCAGGGGAGCTCAGGTGCATGCAATGCAACTGAGTGATTGGAAGGGAAGAAGCCACCCCTTCCCAGACCTCATTTAAGGGTTGGCAGTGGAAGTGAGGGCATCTCTTGTCTGTGTACCTGAGGCCTTCTAAAGGCAAATAGGTCTTTTCCTTTGTTTTTGCATCTGTGGCTGCTGCACTTGGGCTCACTCTCATTTGCTGCAGCCAAAGACTTTGCCACCCTGCTATTATCAGCCCGTTATAGCATTATGCCTGCTTGCCAGTTTTTTTGCCTGTTCCTCAGGTTCTCTGAGGTACAAGGAACAACAGCTTTTCAGAGTGGGTTCTGCTGTCTTTTCCCACCTTTGTCCACGCAGCATACCTAAATGTTTCCTCACCTCAGTTCTTGTTGGCCAGAAGAGATCTATGATGCAGAGGTCAGGCAAATCATACAATCATTATGGTTGGAAAAGGCCACTAAGATCATCAAGCCCAACTGTCAGCCCAACCCCACCATGCCCACTGACCACATCCCTCAGTGCAACACCCCCCTCTGGAACGCGTCCAGAGACAGTGATATCACCAGTTGGACTGGATGATCTTAGTGGTCTTTTCCAGCCTTAATGATACCATGATTATATATTATACAACAATTATAGTATAATATAAATTGTATTTCATGGAGATGCTGCTCTGGGTGTGACTCGGCTGGAAGGGAATCCATCCCATCTCTTGCAGGGTTTGTGGGGTTGGTATGTGATTTCCATGCTGCTATGCATGCACCACTATACACAGCGTATTGCCCCATCTACATTGCTGTACTGCCCAACTCTCAGCCTAGGAAAGGGAAAGTCTGAGCTGGTAAGCAAGGTAAGTGTTCTGAGGAAGGGAGGCAGAGGTTAAGGAGTGCCATCTTTTGTGATCCATGATTTGAGTTGGGAGCTTGCAGCCGGGTCCCCTCCGTGCCCATTCTTCTGCCCTCTTCGCATCCTCTCTTCCCATTTTCCACCCCACCCTTGGAGAGGGCTATGTCTGCTTACCTCCCTTTGCAGCAAGGTCAGAGGAAAATGAGGGGCTTGGTTGGGGCATGGATGGAGCAGCCCAGGGTGCAGCATCAACAGCCCCAGCCCCTGCTCCCCCCCAGGCAGCATTTGCGAAAGATCAAAGCGTGCAGCAAAAATAGCAAAAGGGAAGAGCTTGTGGGTTGGACATCTGGAGGCCAGAAGCAGCTCCTGCTTTTGAGTAGGCAAGAGGTGAAGGAGGAAGGGTAAAAATGGGTTTACGGTCTTGCTTCTTTTACTGGGATTAAAAACTTCTTATAAAGTTATATGGTTTGCTGTTACTTGAGATAGCAGTGTCCTATGTCTCTGTAAGGCCCTAATTTCAGAAGCAGGGATGCTAACGACACCTATAAAAATAGAGAGGTGGGTATTTTCTGGCAGGCACAATGCTGATTTATCTGTGGTGCATCATCTGACAACCTTATTTTTATTCCAAGGGGCACAAGGAGGCACCTGGGAAATGTCTGTGCTGCTAAGCTGAATAAAGCAGGTGCTATTTCCTTTTGCAGCTGGATGTTTTCAACTATAAGAACTCAGAAACAAGCCCAAACCTAAGGGGATGGCTGGGTCACAGACCAATTTTTCAAAGCCTTATCAAAGAAATTGGAGACAGACAGACTAGAAGTCAAAGTCCAACCTCTGGACAGTGCTGCCAAGTGTGCAGTCATTGTGCCCATTTCCACCAAATAAGTGTGCCAGTGTCATTGCAATGCATTAACGTACAAACAGTGCATTGCAACGTCAGGTTCCCTCTGCAAATGGAGCTGAGTGGGCAAAGTGTTTCACGCCATTATGTGTGTCCAAATGGGATGAAAACCTCTGGAGGCAGCGTAGCAGGACATTCTCTGGTGAAAACATTTACCATGGAAAAATGCAATTTGCAGGGGATGATTTGCATCCAGCGCGATGAACAATTTTGGCCACAAGAAAAATAAGCTGAAGTGGAAAGAGGGAGGTTGGAATGGAAAAAAACAGTTTTGATTGGTCTTCTTTTAACAAAAGAAGTCCTAAGTTAAACACTCTGTTTGTGACAAAATGTACCATCTTATCCCAGGCAGGTTGGAATTCGTTTTCTTTCCATCTTTTTCCTTTTTGATTTTTCCCTTATCTGTTCGTTCTGTTGGGAAATGTTTTGTGGATCATGGCATGGGGAGGTTTGGAACTCTCTGTGTTCCTTTCTAAGCTTCATCATCATTATCACTTTGCCATTGTTTGTCTTGATGTAGGATCAGCAACTGTCTCACTCCTTGGTCAAATGGTGGAACTGCTTCTTTCCTCTTCCAGTTTTGCCTCCTGGTCATTAAAGTGGGAAATATCTCTCATTCATTTGCATTGGTTTGACCTGTACTCCTGGTTTTCTTTCCCAGCTAGGGACATGGTTGTTGCTCCCAGCCAAGTGCCAGGTGTATGGAATATGATGACACCAAGCCCTGCCAGGTTGCATGTTTCAATGCTTGTGTTGTGCCACTTTCATTAGTGCACTGATTAACCATTTCCCCGTGGTCTAATGAATTCCACTTGCTCATCGCTCACTGAGCATACCCAGAAATCACAGCACTGGGCAATGCTCACTGGGATACTTAAGGAAGAGGAGGGGAAAAAAATGAATGTGCAAGTGCTGGATTGGGCAGGAATGGGGGAATGAAGAAATTCAAACATTTTTTTTTTCTTCTTTCAGTGGTGAGGGCAGACAAGGATGATAGCTGCCTCCGTGTGAAACTGGAGCTACATCCAGGAATGGTATTTATATGCACGGATGTAGCTTTCAATCAGGATGATGTAAACACTGCTGCAGAATTTTTTGACCAGGCTGTTTGGGAAACGTGATGGATTAAATATGACAAACAAGATTCCTGGACGTTTATTTATCCGCCTTTTCATTTGTGCCAGTTTCATGTTAGGCAAGGCTCTGGCTACCAGACCGATGCTAAGCCCTGAGGGCAGGCAAGGCTGGGGGGAGGGAGCCACAAAGAGAGTGTTTTCCAAGCCTCATCTAATTTAAAGCATCTTTTGCTGAGTGGTGCAGCGAAGAGGATGTGGCTAACACAAATAAAAAAATCATAAAGGGATCAAAGTGTGTGTGCAAATTCATTCCTTGTGGCAGGAGTTCTGCCAGTTTGCTTGCTCGCTTGCTTTCCTAAAAAAAAAAATTCTCTCCCTGCCCCCAAGATGGAGCGAGTAATCGCATGTCAGAATCTCTTCTGGATTTCATAAGGGTTTCAGCATTGATGGATGGGCGGGATGACACCAGAGCCTGTACACTGTGCCTGAGATCTGAGCCACTTCCCCTTGGTCCCATGGTTACACATGGAACAGTTGCATGGGCGCGATCTATTTATAAGTGGTTCAAAGGCACCACAAAAGCAGGGGGATGCTGGTGTGAAGCACTGGGCCACCAGGAAGCTCTCTAGCACTTGCAGGAACCTGATGTTACCCCAGAGCCTGAGTGGTTCCTGGCAGGGTGTAAGATGAGGAGAGTCCTAAAAAGGAAAACAAAACAAAACAAAACAAAACAAAGAGATAAAAAGGTAAAATCTAAAAAACCTTCAAAAATAGGACTTCTATTCGATTTTTCTGAAGGAGTCTCAGGGGAGACCTTATTGCTCTCTACAACTCCTGAAGGGAGATTGTATCAAAGTGGGGGTTGGGTCAGTGATAGGATGAGAGGTAATGGCTTTGTGTCAGGGGAAGTTCAGGTTGGATATTAGGAACAATTACTTCTCAGAAGCAGTGGTGCTGCAGTGGCACAACTGCCCAGGGAGGTGGTGGGGTCACCATCACTGGACCATGGAGATGTGGCACTGAGGGATGTGGGCATCGGGCATGGTGAGGATGGGTGGATGGTTGGGCTTGATGATCTTTCTGGTCTTTTACAACCTTAATTCTGTGTTTCTCTAAAATAGAATTAGCTGACATAATGTGAGTGTTTAGTGATTCTTATGAAGGTACCAAGGACAAAGGTCATTAAGATAACTGGGTGCTCAGAACTACTGGTATATGTTAAATCTCGTTACAAAGGTATGCCTGGTTCTGAAAGGAGTAGGTTAGACAAACTGGGTGTTTTCAGTAAATATGAGGAAGTCTTCTGGGCTCCAGTTAGAAGCTTCTTCTTCAATGAATACTGCTGTTCATGTGCAAACAGTGCTGGTAAATTCCCACTTGTGATCCCTTCCAACCCAACCATTCTATGGTTCTATGACTGATTTCACAAAGTGGAGCTGCTGGAGCATGTCCATGGGGGTTTACATGATCCCATGCTCCCTCCAGGCTCCTGTAATCTACTGAGAGTATGTTCCATGGCTCTGCCATTGTAGGGGAGACCCGTGAGCCCCA
>PPHD01004604.1:0-14522 GCA_002909625.1 Bambusicola thoracicus | reverse complement strand
TTACAAAGGTATGCCTGGTTCTGAAAGGAGTAGGTTAGACAAACTGGGTGTTTTCAGTAAATATGAGGAAGTCTTCTGGGCTCCAGTTAGAAGCTTCTTCTTCAATGAATACTGCTGTTCATGTGCAAACAGAGCTGGTAAATTCCCACTTGTATGTTCTGCTGGTATACATACAAGTATATTTGCATGCTTTAGTACCTGCTTTAGCACCTTTGTGATTCAGTGTTCAGGAACTGGGAGTGGGCTAACCCTGATGACTAGAGGTTGGAACCAGAAGATCCCTTCCAACCCAACCATTCTATAGTTCTATGACTGATTTCACAAAGTGGAGCTGCTGGAGCATGTCCATGGGGGTTTACATGATCCCATGCTCCCTCCAGGCTCCTGTAATCTACTGAGAGTATGTTCCATGGCTCTGCCATTGTAGGGGAGACCCGTGAGCCCCAGTACAGATGTGGTTCCCATCTGTGAGCTTCTTCTGCCTATCCTGCTGACCCTGCGAAGTCATTACACACACTGGGAGAAGAAGATGCTTGTCTTCAAGGCAGTTGCTGCAATCACTGAGTCTGCCTAGTCCCAAGCCAATTCTCCCAGTTCAGACAACACACACTGCTCTGGAAACCACAAGGCACAGCAAGGCTGTGTTTCCTACGGGAGCGCTGTCCTGCTAAAATAACATCCGCAGAGAACAAAGGCTAAAAGCCCAGGCAAACCTAATGCCGGAAAAGAATCATTCTAAAAACCAAAGGGAACATGCCTTAAAAAATCCTGTGGCATTTATAATGAAAAATAAACATCTAATTGCATGTTAGATAGAAAGAAAAAGAAAACGAAGTCAAAGAGCAAGGTCTTGTTCTTATATTCTAGGAATTTTCTCCATTGAAGATTGTCAAATATTGCATGCCAACACTTGGGAGTATGACAACAGCGTCTTTAAGTGCAATGAATCAAAGCACAAGAGTAAATTTTTATGGAACTCAAACTGCTATTCTTAGAAATGATCCAGAATCAAAAAATAAACAATCCATCAGGAAAAGAAATGTTCAGACTCACAGGGGAGATTAACTCTCATTTAAGTGGAAACAAAACCTCAAATGAGCCACATCGCCATTCCCACACTTAGCTAATTGCAGCATTGTTCAAGGGCAGAATCAAGTGGTTGGAAGTCTGCACAACTGGATGGGGTAGATGAAGTCTTAAAAAGCAAACAAAAAGACATGGAGTCATAGCCTTTCCCTGATGGCTAGTTCCAGAGACAGTTCTTTGCCAAGTTCTAGGATGGGAGCATAACAAACAGAACGGGTGGCTCTGGGAAAGAAGAATTGCAGTAAAAAGATGGATTCAACATGAGATCAAGATTCAACATGTATATTTGGAGATGATTAAGATAGGCATCTAAGATGTCTGATAGAGCAGGCAGAGGCATAAAGAGATCCTGCTATTGATGCAGAAGGAATTGAGGCTCCAAGTGAGATTCCCAGATGTAGGGCAGTTCACAGCCAACCCAGCTACAACTTTGGTGGGTTCTTCAACATGGGACATCTGCAAGCGAAGATTTGACATTTTCTCCTTTAAAATTAGTAAATCACAAGATAAGATTTTAATGCCAGAGCTACCAAGTGAAAACATGCTACCTGTATCTGGCCACTACAGTCGCTTTTAACAAAGAGCAGATGCCCATGCAGTTCCACTGCATGGGAAAACACAAAGCAGATTGCCCTCAGCCTTGTAGGATTCTGTTTTTTCAATTTCCAGCACAGATATTCTCTTAGTGTCAGTGCACGTGGGGCTGACATGTCAGAGAGGGGCCGTAGTGGGATTCATATTGCATGTAGGGCTTCCTTGGCTTCTCTCTTGTGCAGGAACGAAAGCATCTTGAGACCATACGTGGGATGGTTCCACCTCCAAAGAGTGGCCTGGGGGCCTTGTGTGGGTGACAGTCCTGGTACTGATCTCTGCCATGTACTTTGCAGGGAAAGAAAAACCATGTTCATAGGTTTAAAGATGAAAATGCTCACTGGCAACTATCCGCACGTGTTGACCTCCCTGGAGCTGCTTCAACATGTGAATGTCCCTGGAACAATGTTTTCTGCAAACAGACGTGCAAAGAAAGGTCTTTGTTTCACACAGGACATCCCCAGAGGAAAAGCAATATAGAAATGAAGCAAGAGTCTATCAAGTTTTATTTATATGTTTATTTATTTTAGATAAAACCAAACCAAGTTTCTTGGCACGCTGCATAAAAAATCTAAAAACAACAGGAAAAAAAAAAAAAAAGCCTGGAAAAACAATTCACACAAAGTAAGTACTAAGGGGTTCCTGGTACTTGCAGGTATATTCTCAGTTATTTCTTTTTGGATCGCCCAAACACCAACGAAGTCATTAAAGTCAGTTCTTTCCTTTTATTAGCAATAGTCATGGCTTCGTGATTCAAACCACATTGGGTTTTCAGAAGGGAGATTTTGATCAAAGCATTTTTAAAATCAGATGAAAGACGTATTATAAAAAATGTTCGTGCAATATGAGCCAGGAAGGGGAAGTGGCTGTCCAGGAGAAGAGCTGGGAATATGTCAGAATGTGAAAAAATGAAACATGAAAGAAGCTGATGGTACAAAATAGCTGTATAAGCAGCATTACAAGTCAAAAGAAGATTTACAGAGGCTGTGTTTCTTAATTGCTAGAATTAAAAATCCAATTATCACTTTAAAATATGATTTTCAGTCCAACTGTTTGTTCTTCAGTAAGAAGGTGTTATTATTTTTACTTTGAACCTTTTCAGGAAGGCAACAGCATGCCAAGTTTGACAAGAATGGCCAAGTGTGACACAAATGGATTATTCAGGATGGGACCTTTCCTTCTCGGATGCCTCTTACCTCTTGCCAGACATGAATGATGATTTGTCAGGGAAGACTTTTTTGGTACAAGGGAGAACTGGCAGCTAGTAGAGAAGAAGATATTGCAGGGTAGTGAAAAGGGTGATGGATGAGGAAAAAGAGAGATGTGGAGAAACAACCCCCACATATGCATGTTTTCCTGTGAAGGACTCTGGATGAGATTCCAACAGTCTGATAGGAGGTTTGGCTTTGCTAGCAGGGTTCTATTCATCCCTCTTTCAAGGCTGGATGTGGCTCTGGGCAGCCTACTGGTTGGTCTACTGGTTGGCAACCCTGCCCTTGGAAGGGGGTTTGGAACTAGATGATCTTTGAGGTCCTTTTCAACCAAGGCCATTCTATGATTCTGATTCTATCTGATGGTGGCTATTCTGAAGAACATTTCCATGAAGTGTCCAAAGTACGTGACTAAACACAGAAACCTTCTCCTTCATTTATTTGAACAACATAATATTCTCATTTTCTCAGTGATAAAGACATTCAGTGTAATGCATGTCCCAGCTCTAAATGGGTAGTGGATTGCTTCCACCAAATGATGCTGTTATGGCCTTTCTGTACACTTTGGTATAGACATAGTTGCTCTGGCTTTAAATGCAGTCACTCAGGTCCCGGAAGATGTCTAGCCATAGAGCTCAACAGTGCCTAATTTACTCTGTCAAGAAAACTTCAGAGACTGCCAAGAACTCTGGAACATTAGCCTGCTCTGAGCTCTGGGCTTTGCCGAAGTCCCTGAACTGCTTTGTTTTTGGAGAGCTTGGATATCCTGAGCTTGGTTGCTGTGTTATGTTGGAATATTGAGGAGTGATGAAATCAAACTGTGTGGGCAGATGATTCCCACTACGACACTGGTGGGCTCTCCTCAGCACCAACCTCTCCATCTCCTTCCCTTGGGGAGGTCAGAAAGAGCCCCTCTTGATGTAACAGCATTGACCAAGAAAATATTGCACAGACACTTCCAAAAACATCTCATCTCGTCCCATTAAGAGTTCCATCTACAGTTTTCTCCACAAAAACTGGCTGTGTCCAGGCATACAAAAGCATTCACCAAAGTGATGATTTGCAACTCCACATCCTTGCATTTAAGCACACCTGTCAATAAGGAAAGGCCCACAAGAGTGATGGTATCCTATTCCTTGAACAGCAATTTTCCACTTCTGGATTTATTCACTGCAAATGCAGGTAAGTGCTGGCTACAGCCACCATGGCTGCATCCAAGGTCAGCTGCTGCACTAATTTCTGGGTATCTGGACAAACATGGTATCATCCCAGAAGTGTTGTTGGGCCTTTGTGTTATGGTCACAACTATGAGAAGGTAATTCTGATCTAAACCTCACATAAATCATATTTCATGTACAACTTCTTTAAACACCAACTTATTGCAACCTAATTAACATGAAAATACATTCCGGACACCTGGAAGTGTTGTTTGTTTTTTCAATCAATGATTTCTCCTACAACTTTGTAATTACCAGCTCTTTCAAAAATAAGAATGACCTGAGTAGATTAGGGTTAGGGATAGAGTTAGGGTTAGGGTCAGCGTTAGGGTTAGTGTTAGGGTGAGGGTAGGAGCTTTTGACTTGTCCAGAACAAATCTGATTTAAAACCATTAATTCTGGAGGGAGAATTTTTGGGCAATTTGATGCAGTGATACAATGATGCAATGATACTTGAAGTAAACCTACAACCTCAGTATATATAAACAAGTTTCTAGTTAAAAACGAGTCTGAAATAAATCAGTTTTCAGCTCCAGGAAGTGAAAAAAATGTTTTTTTTTTAAATTATTTTTTTTAATGCAAATGAAAGACTTAAAGCATGCCACAGATAGATTTTTATTTTATTGAAAAGGTTTCATTACTCCAAAAATCCTGTTTCCAAAGGGAGCTCATTTATCAGTGAGGTGCAGGTTTTGGTGGGCTTAAGATAAGCCAGTGCCTCCTCTCCCTTCTCTGAACATCATCCAGGCCAGGTACTTTGCGAGGGAAATCGGTCCCATTTCTAAGCAATGACATTGCCTGGCAGATACCTACTTCTATTCTCCCAAGACTGCCAAGTTTTGAGCATTACAGGCTGCTAGGAGTGGGTTGGCAGAACCCAGGTATCCAAAGGAATGGTTTCTGATTGTTTAAAAATGTAAATAATAATAATAGTAATGAAAAACCAACAAATTCAATGTGATTCAATAGATTGAATTGAGCCCTAATTTGTTTTTTCTATTCATCAAGTTAAAATGATAGCGATTACAGGCAGAGTGAAATAGTTTGTATATGCCCGAAAGTGAAGCACTGTCTTCAAGATCTGAGCAATTGAAAATTATATTCAAAAAGCCAAAATAAAATAAAATAAGGACATTCAAAAAGCAAAGAGGGCTTTGAGTGGAAAATTCGAATGCTTTACTTCTAAAGGTATGTCAGAAAAATGCCACGTTCTCAGAATTTTAGGAGGTATTTCTCATCGCAGCTACTCTGCGAAACTCCTGTGAGCTTCTGCAGAATGCTCTGAAGTTCTTAGGGCTGGTTATTTTCATTGCAAAGCCGCCCCCCCACCTAATCCAAAACGCTTGGCAAAACTTCTGTTGCAACAGATTTAAGGCAGAGGGAGATGGGCTGTGCTGTAGACCCAGCCCAAGTGACGTGCTTTCATCGCCGCTCCGGAGAGGCTGACGCAGCTCTAGGACAAAAGCCAACTGCTCTATTTTAGATGTCTGAAGTTGGACCATATTGTTCTTGTGTTTGAAATCAATGCACAACTGCACACTACCTGACTGGCAGTGCTCTCATTTTGCTCTTGGTGTCACCGCTCACCCTTCAGTGCTGACTACCAAAAGTGTTTCAAGTCTCGTTTCTGTTTAATAGCAGCAGTAGCTGCCATTTATACAGCAACCAACACAACAATGTATAAAGAATGATTGGCTGTTCAGCTTTTTCTTGGCCATTTCCACGTGTCCTTTCGGCTCTCTGGACGCATCTTGCAGTGCAAGTGTTGATAGAGCAAGACCTTCCGATGCACAAGAGGAAGGAAGGGCTGACATGCTTTTCTTCCTTGCTTGCTCACCTCTGTGATCCTTTCTTCTCACGATTGCCCAGTTTCTGGCTGTCTGGTTGGTTTTCTTTGGGAAAAAAATACCCAACATCTCTGTCAGGCATAAATTCTGGATTCCAAATTTCCCTTTTGTTGGAGAAGTAGTTGTCCATTGGACATATGAAACATGGCTTTCAGTCAGCAACATGGCAGAGGGCAAATGGCAAGAATGGGCTTCTCCTGAGATTATCAGATCTTCTTGTTGAGGCTGACAAGAAAGAAAACTAGTATGGAAGTAGGTGTGCATGAGAAAGGGAAGGGAAGCAGCGCCGAAATCTGCAGAGGGGGCAGGAAGATTTTTGATCTGGTTGAGACCAGCAGGAGGATCAGAGCAGTTTCTTATTTTGTTTGAGCTTCTTGCCCAGTCCTGATTTACGTTGCAGACATAGGGTCTGTTTCCTCTTAGGTATTAGCAGCAGAGTGCCCCTGTGTTTCTCCATCCATCATGGCCTGGCATGGCATGCACATGGCCATGTGGCTGGTGGCGGGGGGAGGAAGGAAAATCAGCCATCACAGAGTCTTTTGCGAATGCACTGCTGCTCTTTGTGTTTTATTTGAAGAAATGATTAGAGTTTATTTTATTGCCAGGAAAGGCTGCCAGCCTTTATGATGACAAAATTGCTGAGTTTACTAGGAAGTTTATTTATATAGGCCTTGAAAGACAGACTCTGCCATGACAGACACCAGCAAAGACCTGGGCTTGCTGGGTCTTCTATTTCCCCTAACTGTTCTGCTGACATGTTAACTCTTTGCTCTGACAGATTCCTGAGAAATGAGCAATTAAGAGCAAAAATCTGTAGAAGTTACCCCTTCCTCGTGGGGAAACTGGGTATTCAAGGGACTCTGGGCTGGAAACCTGAAGGAACAAACGTGTTGGCAGATGTTTGTTGCTGGTACTGTGGGCCACCCCCAGCTATGGCTAACATAACCACAGGGATAGCAGACATCTTCCCAGGAGGAGATGCTTTTAGAGTGATCTACCATGTCCTGCCATGCACGTCAACTCTGGGACAAGTGATGCCATTAGAAGTCCTCTCATCTCCCACTGATGCCCCTGTTGCAGCAATAGAATCACCAGAAGATCTCCCACCACCAAAAAAAACCCCCACACATTTTGGGGAGGGCAGAATTGTGATGAATTTAAGACTCAGCAAGGCAATGAGTTTCAGGGTGAGAAATACATGTTTAAATTTTCTTAGGTGTCGAAATGCTCTGCTTTGACACATTAAAAACGAAAAGGTTTCATTTGGAAAATTTCCAAGTGTGTCATTTCATTGTTAATATTCATTCACCAATATTATTTTCTTTTATAAAGTGGACTGACCTGGGAAGGTATCCAAAACAGACCAGAATGAACTAAATCAGAAGAGTTGTATTTGACCTTCATTCCTGGTTCTTGTTTTGTTTTAGAGAAAAAGAAATGCCCCCAATTCTGCTCCAGCTCTGTCCTAACTTTCTTCCACGTGTTCATCAAACAAGAGAAATCAACCCTCTTCCCTCATCACAGTCTTCACCAGCACCTCAGTTCTACTGCTTGGCCTGGAAAAGCCTTTTATCAGGCAGTGACGATGGCAGGCAGTTATCCTCTATGGACGAATGACAGAAGAGGATCCTAAACATAATTTACAAGTATGTTACATCTACACCAGAGCGCTCTCTCTAACTTTCCATCAGCTCTTGCATCAACGTCACATATGTGGTCATGATATCCATTTCTTCATTTCTGTTTGAGCTCCTAATACCAGCTCCTAACATTTTGAACTTGTAGGCAGCTTTCAAACAGCTGCCATTTCTTAAAGAGAACCAGACTCAAGCCTCTGCTCCTTTCTTTCTTCCTTAAAACGTGGAATTTCCCCCCCATAAAATTTTACTGACCTATGTGCTCAGATGGGCAGCGTTCAGATCCTAGCCAGAAACCTGTTTGGTGCTTCACAACCCATTGGAGCTTGAAAACCCCCAAGAAGGTGTGCTTTCCTAGCTGGCTCTCACACTGGGACACTTAGTGCACACCTCTGTGTGGGGATGGTTGTAAAGTGCTAAAAGCATGGGCACTTTGTGAAATGCTCTCTGCAGCAGGTTTTTTTCTTCCTTACTCCTGCAAATCTGCATCTCTTATTAAACAAGTGTCTTGGATTTCCAGGAAGAGGAATATATGTAAGTATATATAGATAGATGCATGCATATGCACAAACACATTCATTCCATCCTAAAAACCCTTTGAAACTGATACTCTGCAACACAAGTGCATGCTGGTTTCATAGTGCAGATGTAAAAGGGCTCACTGCCCTTCAAGCAGGTGGGAAAAATTGGGATTTTTTGAAATCTTGACCAGTTTTGCTTTCAGAATAAAGTTTGGGTGTTTGAAACTCACACAGAGAACCGCTAGTCTTTCAAAAAAGCAAAACATTGGCACAAAGGAGAAGAAGAAATACTGGTAAAAAACGAGGGAGCTTCTCTTCATTCCTTTACCAGCCTCAGTTGGAATTTATCCATATTACTCATGGCTTCATAGGTTGGGGTTTGATACCACGTTACACCTGAAACTTAAGCAAGTACTTAAAGTTAACAGCTTTCTCCAACCATGGCATCTTTCTTGGAGGAGCTGAGCCCTCTAAGGTGCTGAGCTCTCTGGCTCCCATCCAGCAGAGCACTCAAACACCAGCTTACATTTCACTGTGCTCAAGAACAAATTTAAAATTAAGCATGTGCTTAAGTGCTTTGCCAAAGAGGGGCGGGATTACTCACATACCAAAAGTTAAGCATGTGCTTAAGGTACCTTCCTGGATTCAAGTTGGAACAATAGGGAAGCAATGACGCTGTCTTTGGGAAGGTTTTGAAAAATATAGTAATTGGGAAAAAAAAGAAAGTCATCTGCCAATTCTGAGAGTGGCAGAATCTTCTATCTGCAAGTAGTTTTATCTGTCTCTGTCTGGACTGTGAGCAGTAAACAGAAAAGGAAGCCAAGTCTTTCTTGTACTTCTGTAACTCCTATTATTACAGTGTTTAACTGGCAGCAGTGCTGGGCTGTAGGGTAATATTACCATCCCTGTCTCATGGGAGCTGGACACCCTAAAGGGCTGCGAAGGAACCGTGAGTGAAGAGGTGGTGGTGGTACATCCAGAGGGCATCCTTTGCCTGGCACCACCACACAACACCTTGATCAGAAGGGAGGAATGCTGAGGGAGGAAGGACTTCCCACCCCCTGCCCAAATGTCCAATCTGACTCTCTGGATAGCTGGGTTCAACGTGGCTTCCCCAGCTACTTCTGGTCATGAGACTGATGAGATCTCCTTCCCTTCCCTAGCCCAGGCCTGAGTAAGCAAAGACTCAATCAGTCGCACCTCCTCCATGGCAGTATACCTCTGCTAACCCTCTTTCCATGTTTTCTGGTTGTTTCTCAAAGACAGCCACGTAGACAGGAGTGAGGCAGGACAGAGAACCCACAGCTTTGGGATGAGCTTGTGCCATACCTTGGGCTCAGCAGCATCTGTGGATTCCCTTGGGGGAAGACCAAGGCAGCATCATCACCTTGCCTCCTGAACACCATTAGACTCCCTGGAGAAATTAAACCGTATGCTTTGGCCTATTAGCAGAGAAATCTGGACTACGTGGTTGTGATACATAAATGTAACTGCCTCAGGAAATAAAGGGCTGTTTCTTTGGAGTAAAATTGTCAGTCAGTGTCAGTCGTAGCCCTGGCACCCTGATGGTCAGGGATGGATGGAGACGAGGCCCAGCTGTAAGAAGTGTAGGCCTGATAACCCTCCTGATGTTTGGGGATGGCTGTGACAAATATCACCCTTTAGCCCTCCCTGCTTTCTACATCCCCAGGCATATCCCATGTAGCAACCACACGTCCCAGCATGTGTCACTGACAATAATGCCTTCCTTTTTTAACAATTCCATCCACTGAAAAATCTGAGTGGAGGAAGACAATGATGTTAATTCATTCGTTGGGAAAAGCTCTTGGCCCCAAAAGGGTTAAAATGTCCAAGGGATGTTTGCAAGCTCACGCCTGCGTTGTGCCATCCTCAGAGAATCTGGCTCAGTATCTGTTCCTTCACTCTAGCACTGATGGAGCTTTGTAGCAGGTAAAACTGAGCCCAATTTCCTCAATCTTCTGTTAGTGTTACTAAAAAAACACCCTTAAATTAGGTCCCAAATTCCTGTGATCCTCATAGTGCTGAGCGTGGATGAATAACTTTTGATAACAGCCCTGGATTTGGTGGTGTGGCGAGATTTATTTCCTGATCTTTTGCCCATCAAATCTTTTTATGATCTTAATTGTCAATCACATCATATGATTTCTCCAGAGAAATGAAAATAGCAGCTATTTGTCTTGAAAATCCACCCTTTGATGTAAGAATTCCAGGAAATAAAACACCTTTATAGTTATGGGATCCAGACCTGTCTGACTGGGATGCATTTCCATCAAGACTTGTGTGGGTTTGTTGACTGGATTTTTAAGACATTCTGCGTCTTTTATGGGGATTTGCAATGGGGCATTCATGGCACATTCATTTTTTGTGAGGAATAAAACAACCTGGGTCATATGCCTTAGGGATCCCTTGTCCAGTGTGCCAGCCCTCCTGGTCCAGTGTGGGCTTCCAAGGCAATGCTCCCCAGCCTGCACAAATCCAACCCTTGCTGTGATGCTGAAATAAGGTCCTGGATGTTCAGGCCTGCTTCCATGTTGGCTATTTCCCTTAGGGCCCATTAGGCACATCTTCCAACAGATGACACACAGCTGCCAAGTGAAGATACATCACTGTTCTGCTTTGAAGGTCAAACTTTGCCCAGCCTCTGCTTATGGGTTGGCACAACATGAGGTCACTGCACTGTCCTCCATCCAGATCAAGGATTGTGTGCAAGGACCAATGCACACCTCCGTATGGTGACGTTATTTCCAATTTAACTTATCAATTCTGTTGGTAAAGATAGAGGAAGTGAAGGAAATTATTTAGAAAAAGTAGCCATATCAACCTTGTTACATGTCCACCAGCCTTAGGGAGTCCTTTATATTTTAGCTGTGCACCATGGGATTAAGATGTGTGTTATGAACCTAGAAGACCAATAGGTCTTTCTCAAGGCAACCTCTTCCCAACCATGTTGGTTGGGTAGGAAGGTCTGCAACAGCACAGACATGTATGTATCTGTGTATGAACACTGTGATGCTTCAAACGTCCCAGCAAAGATGAATCTCAACACCTAGAGCGTGGCATTGGTGTTACTGAAACACCAATGCTTTCCCAGGATTGAAGTCACATTTAACTTCTTCAACTTCAAACTCAAATCGTTTTGTGATTTGATGATTCTGTGAAAATATTTCACTCTAGTAAATATCTAAGCTTCCTCCTGCCATGTTTTCTGGAGTATTTTGGCTGCGGGCGATGCCTCCCAGCATTGCAAAGTCCCCCCAGCTGTACCAGCCTGGCCCTGTGTCAGTCCTAATCTAGATCTTTGCACTTGCTGACCTTTACATTTCTAAAGGCAGTGAGATCCTACAATGCTTTCCAAGATTTCACTTTTTCTTCCTTTTTTTTTCCCCTTTTTTTCTCTCCATCTCAATTCCTAAGTCTTTCAGCCCATCTTCTCTTTAGCCATCCCTCTTTGCCCTCTTTCCAGCTGAAACATTCTGTTTTTGTTTGCTTCTTCTCTGTAACTTTCTGTGGTCCCTTGTTGTGACTGACCTCACTGTGGATCCAATTTCCCCTGTTCTTCACTTGGATCCTTACAGCTCCAACATGTACCATTAAAAAATAATAAAATAAGTCACAGAGCCAATTCCCTGTGTTGGCTTTGCAATATGGATCACCTTTCCTCCCTTCCCTCTTTGAATCCTCTGGTGCTTTCTCAAATTTAGAGGCTATTCCTTCTTCTTTTCCTTCCCATTCCACCAGCAATTAATCAATCAATCTGACAACCTGGGACCAATCTAAATATATATATATATAAATAAAAAAGAGAAGTAGCTGAAGGAGAAATGTGCTGGTTAGCTCTCTTGTTCCTGTTATGTCTCTGCTTGATACTTAGACCTCTCCAAAAGCAAAGGACTCTGGGACATACTTTTTTTTTTAATGCCTTTTCTAAAAGTCCTCCTGTGCACAGAGCCTGGCAGGTAGCTGGAGGTGACGGCATTATTTTCAAAGTCGGCATTCCCAAGGTGGAGGTTTTAATGAAGAGGAAGCCGATTTACTGCTGAGAAAACATTGTTCCCTCAAGTAAATCCAACAGGGGTCATTAGCACTTCATATATTCAGGTGAGTGCTGTTTGTTCTGACAGACATCGTTGCAGGTTTCTGGGGGCTGTAGTTGAGCCTCATGCAAAGCTTGCTGTAAGGTAACAGCATGAGAGGTGAGCAGATGACAGGGGAAGGG
Organism: Bambusicola thoracicus; assembly: GCA_002909625.1. Lineage (NCBI taxonomy): Eukaryota > Metazoa > Chordata > Aves > Galliformes > Phasianidae > Bambusicola > Bambusicola thoracicus. Next base: position 2,175 of record PPHD01004604.1, on the reverse strand, counting down.
GCCTTGGGGTAGTCAGCAGTGCATGGAGGATCATGTCATTTCCCACAGCAGGTACTCATGGCTGGATGGAGGGTAGTGAGCCTGGCCCAGGCAAAGTCTAGGGCATGGCTGCTGCATCCACACGAGCCTTGCAGATTGGAGCTGGCCACTGCATGCACTCTGCCTCAGCCAGCTATTAAAACAGCTGATTTGTAAGCCACTGAGGCATGTAATACAATCAGCTAAAACCTGTACATACTCATCTTCGTGGCCTACCAGTTTGTGTCTCTCATTTCCCAGCCCACTTTCTTCTATCTTTTCTGGTTCTTCTTCCTCCATCCTTATGGATGGGCAGAGTGCTTTGTTGTGATGTGCTCATATATATCCTGTCCTGTTTCATTGGAAGACAGCCAGGAATACGATAGGTAAGCAGATTGCCCCTTCCTTCCTATCAGAAGGGGTTACTCCTCCACTCTGACCCTCCTGCAAGACAGAGGCAAGACAAGACCATCAATCCCCTGCCTCTGCATTAGCTGGAGCCTGTTGCCCAGGCAGATGTTTACTGGGGCTGTAAAGGCTCCAGTCATGTGGCACAGCTTCCCCAAGCTCCAGGACCAGGAGCAGCACAGCCAAAGTCACCTCTACTGAGGTTCCAGTATGGAACCCCCTACTAGGTTTCCAGGATGTGCTCTTATCTCTCCATCAGGCTCTGCGATGACCAGTTGAGATATCCTGGCTTGCCTAAAACTGGCTGGCAAATCCTATTACATACTGATGAGGGAGTTGAGAAAAACAGAGTCTTTACCTGTTCCTTGCATGACTTGTCCATGATGATTAACTGCTTTCCTTTACAATCAGCACTTTATTTTCAGGTAGCTCCCTGCTAATTTTCACCTCCTGCCAACAAGATCTCATTTTGCCTTTGCCAAACCGGAGATCTGAAATCTGGAGAAGAAGCTGAAAAGATTTTAGAAAGCAACCAACCTGCAACCAATCTCAGTCTGGGATGCTGTGTTTGTGTGTTCACGTGCCAGTGAGCAGGGAAGGGGCATGTAGGACCTCTCTCCCTGCTTTGATAAGAACCATGCAGCTCGTTATCCTTCTTTGTGTTCTTCCCCCCCCCAAAAAGCATTGCCTGAAAAGCCGTTTCTTAGAACAGATGGAGGAGAAGATATCTAAAAACAATCAACTCCACTAGTAGAATTGGTCAGGAGTATTTCTATTAGGAGGGCTTTCGTGGAAAAATGTTTCCTCGTCAAAACCAAGAAGCAAATTCATCTCAGAGGAACATTGCAGGGAGATGGACTGGAATGGACACTTGAGCCAGCACCAAAGGCATCTTTCCCAAGAGAGTCCTTAGCTGTCTGGGGATGTTCCTATTGCCTGGCTTAGATCCCTGCTTGGGTGCTGGCAGTGGATCCAGGCCTCTCAGTTTCCCAGTGTGTCTCCTGGTTGCTCAGACTGCGTGCTCTTCATCGAGGCTGTCAGGAAAACGTGATGCTTTGATCCTCACGCGGAGCAACTTTTTTATTCACACTCAGGAAATATTTTTCACTCTGAGGGGCTACAAAATCGTTTCTCACTTAATTCCACCAGCTTGAAAGGAGAGGGGAAAGTATACAATAGCTGAAAAGTTTGGGTACTGTTCTGAAGTCTTCTGAAGTCCTAAGTGTGTTGTGACCTAGAGTTTTGGTTCAGCCCATTGCAAAGAGATGAGCCAGACACGGACTCGGAGTGGGAAGCTCTTGGAGATGAACATACGGCAGCTCCAAAGCTCAGGGCTGGGCACGCAGTTGAAACTCAAAACACAGAAAACATGCATTCTCTCACTGCAGCCATTTATACCAGAATACCAAAGAGGTTAAAATTCTGTGCTTGCAGCTGCGCGAGGAGTGGTGCCAGCATTTGAAATCTGGGAATAATTGATTTGTGTTTCCAGAATCCTTTTTATTGAAGGGGGAGAGAGACAGGGAGAGAGAGATTGCTATTAAAAGCTTTTAAACCACCATGCTTTGAGCATCTGTTGAGGTTGGCAGCTGCCGTCAATGCCATGTGAGCTGCTCTGCTCAGCCATCACAGCCACCAAACTGAACAGACCCTTTGTGGCCAACTGGGGAGATGGCAAAGACCAAAAGGATGTATTTGATAATTGCTTTACAACACTAAGCAACAAACAAAGCAGCAATAATTGAAATA
>PPHD01004603.1:8638-28195 GCA_002909625.1 Bambusicola thoracicus | reverse complement strand
TTGAATTGGTTGTATTTATTTGTCTGCTTATTTATTTATTTATTAATATGTTAGCAGAGAGGAGTTGTCCCTCAGCATTCTCCTTTGGTACAGAGGGAAAAAGCTGTATACTGTAACCCTTCAGACGAAGAATGAAGTAAATCCACATGACTTTGACTTTGAGTCTAGTGACTTTTTTGACAGATGAGAGCTTGTTTATGAAATTGAGTTTGAAACTGGAAAAAAGATTGTCAGCAGGGGCAACTGGATAGCAAATAGCATTTTGAAACGGGTAGTTCTTTGGGAAAACTGTTGTTTTCTCTGTGCTATAACATGTGAGTATTTCTGTGTTGCTTTGTTTGAAATGTCACACTTTTCTAATGTGCAGCATTGGCGTACTGTTTTGTCACTGCTGGAGAAAGACTGTGGGTTTAGAAATTCCTCACTATGAGGTTGTTGGATTTTTTTTTTTTTTTGCTGTTGAAGATGTTTCTGCTTTTCTTGTGGACGTACTTGGCAAGATGTGCCAAAGACTGGAAGTGATGTGGCGCAAACCACATGCCGTAGGCTGTTCCAGGGTGTGTGTGAAGGCTGTTTGCTTACTGTGCACCAGGGAATTTTATTGCTTTCTGTTATGTTCTGACCTATCCATCATAACAGTTTCATGATCTTGGCTGATTGTTCTTGCAGAACCTATTAGAAGTACCAGTCAGGTTAATCAAGCAGTGAAATACCTTTCAAGTTGTGTATTGTGACCTTCATCTTTCTGCATAGGCTTACTTTGTTTCACATTCTTGCCCTTGCTTACAAGTGCCCTAGCTGCAGCTTGATCTGAGTATTCACAGAACACTGGTTTGCCTTTTAGAGCCTGAGACCAAACCACTTTCAGTCCATAATGTGGCCTGTTATCTAAAATCAGACTTTGCTATGTCTGTTAGTGACTTAACTCTGGCTGAACTGGTATGGCACAAAGCTTTCTTAGTAACTAATATCCGTGCATTGCAAGCAACAAATGTCTGAACAGACTCCTGATTGCGCTACTTCTAGACTGAGACTTATTGCCTAAGCCTCCAATAAAGTATGTTTAGTTTCAAAGATCTTAGGTCAAATTTTAAGCTTAAGAAAACATGTACTGTAAGAGTGTTCCTATTTTTTTGACCCCTGATTTTTTTCTTCTAGCACTAAGGATCTGAGCAGCTGTCTTAGGAAAGACAAGGATAAGCTGGAATCATCCTGTTGGGCTCAGATGTGAGCTTGGCAGTACTGTAGACTGCAGTAACTGGGCATTACTTGGCTTAGACTGAAAAGTGCTAGGGTCCTTGTTAGAGCTGGTGGGAGAAAAGAGTAAAAAAACTTATATTTTAAATGCTTTGTCATCAGAACTCCGTGATGTCATAGATATATTGGCAAATTTCATCAAAATATTTCTTAGCACCTTAGTGGAATTTTGGGGAGCTGTTATGAACCCCAAGTTGCATGAAAAAAACACCTTTATATAATAAACTTGAGTTCAAGGTTCTCCTCCACGAGACTGTATTTTCAAAAGGCAAATGAACTGTGAATGTTCTGTTTATAGTTTTGCAGAATGTATGGTTTTCCACTTAGGTGTGCTCCTAAGGCTTGAAATATTTCTGGCATTAGTTTATCAGTGCTTTAACATTCAAGAAATATAGACCATGCTGTCAGTTCTGACTAAGTTCAGATGTTTGTTCCTGATCAGCATTACTGGATGGAGAGAAGTTATTTTTTTCTCCTGGTGATGACTGGTTACACTTATGTATTTTGAGAAAAGTCAGGTGGGATGTTGGTTTTGTTTTTATACATATGGCTGAATGACAGCACTTAGGCAGGTTCTACTGTCTCACAGGATCAGCTTCCTGTAACCACCAGTGAAGTTTACAGTGCTGTAGCAGATTTCTGGAAGCCTTGGCTAACTGATGAAGCCATCAGTACCTTCAGAAAAGGTAAAGCACATCAGTAATATATTGTAAGGCTAAGGCTCAGAGAACTAGTAATCCTACAGATTTGCCTTCTTTGCTCAGGTAAGTCACGCGGGATGAAGCAGTTCAATTGACTGTCCATAATGCTTCTTCTGGAAGAAGTTATTTATCTTTTTGTATGTTATAGTTTATCTTCAGGGTACATTTGTTCTCCTCTGATGCAATAATTACTACTGCTTTTTGTAACAAGTGCAGTTTTATTGGCTTTGCACCAGTACTTGTGAAGCTACCTTCAGGATTTCATAATAAAAATAGGTTTTTAGATGGACAAGAAAAGTTAAATTTGGTTTTACAGAAATTGATGAAATGCTGTCTCTGTTTTGATACTACATGTATTTCAGAGTAAGTTGGTAACTGTGTATTTCTTAAATTTGTAACAGCACATAGTCTTTCTTACATTGTTAATTACATTGTGTTTGTATTCAGCTTCCCAAACTGGGAACCTATTTATATCCTAATTATGATTTTCATTTAGCAAAGGACTGAAAAATTCAATTCAATTTCCAACCCAGAAATTATGGATTTGGAATTTTAATTTGTGTTCTGTGTCCTCTGGGTCAGACTGGAATTAAGAATTCTAATAGGAAAATTAAAAACTCAACAAGGCATAAGGTAGTGTGTTACAGCTGTATTGTCATAGCTTCTTTGGAGTCTGGTGAACTATGAAATTGCACCCATTGATGTTCTGTATGCCATGGAGGATTGTAGGAGCTTGGACTCATAGAAAAATATGGTGTTTACTCTTAATTATATTCCAGTATAAAGTTAATAGACTTTCAAAGTACAAGGCTACTAAACTCAAACAGTTCTTCCAAGAGGAACAAGGAACCTATGCGCTTGCTGGGTTTTAGCAAATGTGTACTTTTAGCAACTACTGCATCTCTGTCTATGAAAGAAAGGTTTCAGCACACTTTTGCGTGTGAACTGGATAAATGCATACAAAAGCTCAAACACAAAGCAATTACAGGAAAAAAAAATCATAAAAAATTCAGTGTCAACTTCTTCTTCTAAGATGTTGGTGAAAACAGATTCTTAAGATGTTCTGATGTGGTACACAGTTTGGCTAAATGTGACATATTTGATGTTATTAGAATGAAGAAAGCTAGATTTTTTTTTTCAGTGGTTTGAAGCCTATTTTTTTTATTTCAGATGATGTTGATCTTATTTTCACAGGTGGCTTTTACACACAGCTGCTTGAATCCAATGTGAGCTCTGAACCGCTCAGGATAATCAGTTTGAACACAAATTTGTATTACAGCCCAAACCACGTGACTGTGAATATCACAGACCCAGCCAACCAGTTGGCCTGGCTGGAGGGAGTACTAAAAGCCTCTTCACAAAAGAAGGAAAAGGTAGGGGCCGTGAACAGAACCCACTGGCATGGTTTGTTTAAACTTTGACAATTAAAAAAAAATTTAAAAAAGAGAGACAGTGAAAATATAAACATGCTTCTAGAATAATAATAATAATGTTACCAAAGAGATTGCAAAAACTGAAGTTTCATTTGAATGTATTACTAGTTATTCCTTGAATAGTCATATATGTACATACTACAATAATCAATAAAATAATTGAATACCCTTTCTGAAATTACGCAGTAAAATACCTTTTCTTACCTGCTATGTACGATACTGTAGAAACCAGAATGAAAATATTTTCACTTTTTCTTCTGAGTCTTTTTATTCATAGCCTTTAGTTTTGAAATGTGCACTCTTGGTCTGAGACAAAAATTAGTACATTTCTTTTACATCTTGGTGTAATTGTGAGTATAAAAAAAAGATTTTATCAACCACAGAACTTATTCAAGCTGTAGCAATCGCTACAACCTGAGCGTTAATAATTAACTGCCTTATAATACTCAGTTCTAAAAGCGAGGTTATAAATTGTTGGCTCATTTTAATTGACTGATGTGGGGATTGGATCATTAGCTGACCAGGAAAGGCGTTTAATTTGAAACATGTTTACAGACCTTGTCTTCTTTTTACTAACAAGGAAAATAGACATTTTTTTAAACATTATAATACCAGAGAAAGAGTCCCCTTCCTTGTGCAGCAGGAATCCATTTTCAGTCCAAGACAGGGATTTTAACTAGCTCTTATATTCTGGTCAATGTCCGACCATGCAGGCTCTATAATATTCTAACATAAAATTTTCTTATTATCCTCTTGAAATGTCAAGTCATAACTCTTGCTGTAGTAACTTATTTTCTTTTGTTTGACATAACTAGTGCTTTTCTTTGTGTTATAATCATGCATAGACTTGTCAGAACATTTTTTTTTCAAGGATTCACTGAATTCATGAAGAAAAAAATACTTTTCTCATTACAAATTCAAACTTTCTTATGGTTTGTGTTTTGTCTAACAAAACTGTTGGGATTTCCATCTTTCAGAATGCCATGTCAGAGGTAACAGTGACTAACACAGTTTTATAATAATGCTAAGTTACAGCTAAAAATGTGAGTTTTGAGGGAAGATGCTAATTGTGCTTTCTCTATCTAATTCCTTAGGTATATGTAATAGGACATGTACCAGTAGGATACTTGCCATTTGCAAGGAATACTACAGCTATCAGAGAATATTACAATGAGAGACTGGTAAAAATTTTTCGCAAATATAGTAGTGTTATTGCTGGGCAATTTTTTGGACACACACATAGAGACAGTATCATGGTCCTCCTGGATGAAGAAGGTAGTGATGTTTGTTGAATCCTTCATCTTTTTCTTTTTGGTTAAAAGCAAATTAATATTTTCTTGCATAGTGTTATCACTCAGACTCTGATGTAAATGGAAATTGGGAAATTCTGCTGTTTTTCTACAAGAATTCAAGTCTCACACACTTCCAATTTTTTTCCAAAGGGAACCTTGCAAGACAGACTATCTTTTTTTTGCTGAAGTCAGAAGAGACTGCAAGCTTCCTATTTTTTTAATGAATGCTTATGCCTAGACAAGAATTTCTAGTCTTAGCTCTCTACTTTCTCAGTGACAGGGGCAAATTGTACTAGCTAGTTGCTATTGTGTAATGTGTCAAAGAGAATGTTCTCAGGCCAACTAGACATGCTCTGTGTTCCCGTGTTTTCTGCATCATTACTGTGCCTCTCTGCTGAGTTCCCTGCTGCTTCGAAGTTAATTAAGATAAGGGTAAGCAGGAGGCAGGGGAAAGAAAGTCTCTACTTGTTGCATCTCTTAGATCAGCTAATTTCCCTTCATGAAAAGCACCCAGGTTTGAAAATTTTGTTTATTGCTTTGAAATCCCTTGATTTTAATCTTGGGTATGTATGTACTCTTACATCTTTAACTGAATCTCTCTAACAAGTAGCTAGTGAAATAAATATTTGTGTATATACCGTAGTGAGTGGACCACTGCTTTGGTTTATGTAAAATACTCAAATATTAAGTGGCTCTTTATCTTTTTGCTATATATGAACTCCTAAAAGTAGCGTCCAAAATAATGACTGGGATCATAGAATCATTAAGGTTGGAAAAGACCTCTAAGATCATTAGTCCAACCGTCCATATACAGAGATAGGTTTACTCAAAGAGATCTAGATAGCTGCCAAGATATGCTGTACTCGAGTTTACCTTTTGCATGCAATTATCATGGAATTAATGCCTAGTAAAAGGAATCCAATCTAAGTGAAAGAAATGGCCTTTGATATGTTTAAATGGTTTTCGAGGCAAACATATATCCACATATTTTTGGACCTTGTCCTTATTTTGCATGAAATCAACACCTGTACTGCAAATTTCACTCAAGAAGTACAGAACTTATAAAAATTTTCATATGCAAGTAGCAGCTTTCAGATTATTTTAATAATTTTGCATTTTTTGACAGAATTCAAGCAGTGAACTTTAATGTAGATAAATGCGGCTCGTATTTATTTGTACTGTTTTAGGCTCTCTTTTATTGGTGTCATTTTTCTTCTGGACAAAATTTCAGAGAATTTGAAGTTCATATCATACTGATTGATGTAGCCAACTTCAATGTGCTGAGATACAGAGTTCAGTTCTATCTCTTCTAGAAGTGTCTGCTGATTTCCTAGCTTACAGAGCTTCTGGCCTTGTCACTTCACTGCTATATTGTCAGAGAAGGAAATAGTTAAGGGTTTTTTGTTTGTTTTATTTTTTTTCTTCTACATGGAACCTCAAAATATCCTTGCCACATATTCTATTTATTGAAACCTCTGTGTGTCCTCATGTTTCAGTTGCTCTGAAGTGTTCATATCCTAGGTCCTGGGCTGGTCTAGCTATGTGAAGATATCAGTTTATGATATCTTAATGTTTCTAATAACATTATAACTCCATGAAGAAAAAGTACAAAAAGCAACATGTAAAGTACAACGTGAACACTCAAAGTTGAAAATATTCCTTCAGTAGAAATATACAAAATAAAGAGACCTTAATTGTAGGCGAGACCATTTAACACTTAGGTAGTTGAATTGGTGGGAAGTACAGATAAATTGAACTGATATGCAGTGTAATGTGGGCTGTGGTAATTTACCCTTTTTTTTAGTCTACTCAGTGAAAGTACGGAAGTAGTTCACAGTGATGCAGCTAATCCAGGGTTAGAAAAAAAAAAGAATTGTGATGTACCTAAGTCAGTCATTATAGTTCTTTCTGTACTGGTTTTCCCCAGAAGCATTATTTAAAAAATAAATGACTGAAGGGTAACTGTTTCCTCAACTTTCCTTTTCCTGCAGAAAAGCCAGTAAATTCCTTGTTTGTGGCACCTGCTGTGACCCCAGTGAAGAATGTATGGCAAATGGAATCCAATAACCCAGGTGTCAGATTGTATCAATATGATCCCCTTAATTATAGCTTGCTGGTAAGTAAGGGTTGTAAAACATCCTTAAGACTTTTGAAATACTTAAGTATACTGTCATTAAAAATTACAGCAGGATGTCAGCCTTTGTAGTATTATGGTAATCGGCGGAACTTCGGTGCTTACATTGTTTTTTTTCCTGGGAAAAGAAAATGAAATCTGAAAGACAGTTTCGTCAGTCTGTCTCTGTCTGCAAGACTACCCAATACTTCCTGTTCTCTATGAATGTCTTATAATATGGAAGCAAAAATGATCACAAATTTCTGAGCAGAATCCTCAAACTGTTTGCAAGGAGCAGGAGCTCTGTAATACTGGAAAAAGTTCACCTAAATCCTGGGCTTGCTTACATACCAATCTTTGCTGGAGACTGCCTGAGCTTTGGGAGGCAGTCCATGAAATGCTTCTGAAGGTTGTGGAACTGCAGATGAAGAAAATCAGACTTTTAGCCGTGTGATGCCTCTTGTAATTATGTAGCTTTCTAAATAATGTTTATGCTTTTAATAGGAAACTGTAAAGACATTTAGAAAGAGACAAATTAGAATACTTTTATGGTCTTATTTGATGTTCTGGGTTTCACCTTGTTGCCTCAGTCTCAAACCAGACACAGGCAAAGTGGCTTTTGGTTTACAATTTGGACACTAAAGACTTCTAATGGTGCCACTGTTTCCTTTTGTGTTCCTTTTTTCTTCTCCCCATCCCCCCACGATTACCACACTGCAAGTACCAGCTTTGGGCATAAGCCCAGCTCTTGGGGTGGGACGTGACCTTCTATTCAGTTGTGAATAATAAGGAGTGACAGCTTCCTAATCAATATATCACTCTAGAGACTTAATGAAGCAGGGAAGAAAGCAATACAGCCATGCCTATTTTTTCTTCTTTTTTTAACTGTAGGATCTTTGGCAGTTTTACTTGGACCTCAGAGATGCTAACAAGAAAAATGAATCGAACTGGAAATTAGAATATATATTGACTAAAGCTTACGGCATTGAAGATTTGAAGCCAGAAAGTTTATATGAAATGGCCAAGCAGTTGTCTGTGCCACATAGCACACTGTTTGAGCAGTATTACAATAACTTCATTGTGAGTTATAACAAAACCATTGTCTGTGAAGAGGGGTGCAAGACCTGCCAAATATGTGCAATCCAATATCTGGATTATTCCTCATACACAGATTGCATCAATCGGGAGGAAGCACGGAGGAAGCATGGAGATGAAGTCTCCAATACAATTTATGCTAATGTTAAGCAGAGTCTTTGATTTAAAGAACCCACTTATTCTCTCACTCAAGCTCTGATGCACTGGCAGGGAACCTGTGAGTTTCAGGGGAGAAATAAATCTCCCTAGATCTTTCTTCTTGTAATCATGTTTTCCTTCTATATCTAAATGAAAGTTTATTGACCATGTAACTGGACAGATATTTGGCTGTTTTTTCAAGTGTCTTGTGCCTCCTGTAAGAGGCATCAGAATATGTGGGAAGAGAAGTTACTCAGTTCTTTGGAAATCCAAGCCTGTTATTCAGGTTCATACATGTAGACAATGCCATTTCAGGCTTGAGATTTATATAGGGGCAGATTTCAGTCATCTGCAGATATTTTCAGAGCAAAATTTGCAAAACCTGTGTTTGCTGATGCTGGAGTGCAGTTACCTTGTTGATATGATGCCAGTATTAGGCATCTTCCTGTCCCTGTGCCAAGTTTACTTTTCTCTCTTAAGCTGTTAAATCCAGCTCTGTTTAGAGGCATGTTCTAATGACAGCATCAGTGTAACTTAATGGATCACAAAACTCCAAACTGAAAATGCTTAGTGCAATTTCAGAATAAATGTCCAGCACCAAGTGCCTCTTTCTTATAATAGGGCTGTGTGTATTAGTACTGCTCTCAAGCAGTCAACTGGTATAAGATTTTGCAGCACACTGCAAATTAGTTTTAAATTGATCAACAACGGTCATTAGACAAAGCATGTGTGTAATATGTGCAGTACATGTAAACACATGTTTGTGGTATTTTTTGGGTTTCTCAGGTTTCTTTTTTCAAATAGCACTCTAATTCTTAATGTGAAGCTGATCATATGTATCAATTTACAAGTACACGGACTATTTATTGTGACTGTGTGTGCAATATGATAATATTAAAGAGGCAGTTTTTCTATAGTGTGTAACCAAGAACACTGAGTTAACAGGAATTTTCTGCAGACTGGTGTGAGGAAGTACAGAAAAGTTTCAGTGGTAAAAAGTGATGATTCCCTCTGTGTTGGATATGTTTCTTGGTTGAGTTTCTCGTGATTCTGTTCATTAAAAAATGCTTCTGTTACCAGTGTCACTTCTCCAAGGGCAAGCAAAATTATGGGTAGATAGCATGCATATATGGGTACATAGCAGGCATTAATAGGACAGCTGAGGTTGCTCCAGTTTGTCAGATGGGTTTTGTTCAATTCAGTTTTGTGCTTTGGATAACTGTCTCTTTCACTGTTTTGGGTATTTTGCTTTGTTCTGATTTTTCTGACTTCTGTTTAAACTTAATATTAAAAAAAAAAAAATCCACACGCACACAAAAAAACCAACAAACTACAAGCCATCCTGGAAACGTGCAATAAAAATTACCTAGTTATATCCTTCTTCTGTTGCTGAATCTTAGGGAAAAACAGAGCAGATTAGTAGCTACAGAGCTCCTGGATGCTGTTGATGATCTGTTTGGATTCTTGCTTCCTAGATTTTTTTTTTTTTTGTTACTGCTTAGTGAACATGAACAAATAAATGTCTACAGATGTCTAAATACCAAACTGTGATTGAGACTTATTTTTTTTTAAAGACATACGATCTGAATTTATCAGAACTTTAGCTGAAGCTTTAGGTGGAGCCGAGAGTTGGATGGCACCAGCCAAAGAAGTTTTTGTTTCAGCCAGGGGGATATATCCCTCAAAGAGTTGCATTTAGCCAGGGTATGTCCATCAAGATGCACCCTGTTAGGCAGGCTGGCATTCTCTGCTTCTCCTGTATATAGGAGTGCAAAGTGCAATCAGAACTGGCCAGGAAGGATCCAGGAATAGTTCAACGGCATCAGCTTGTAAATTGGACATAAAATAAAAAGAACTAAGAGCTGCTAAGAATTTTACACTGAAAAAATCCTAAGATAGATCACATAAACTTAAAAGTCACTTGCAAGTAAGATGAAATAGAAGGTGATATTTTTTATTTCAGGTTCATACTATATTCCTCTGTGAATCTAAAAATATTTTAGAAGTAAGCTATCCTTTCCTGACAGCAGATTTTTTTTAATGGAATCACAACAATTAAGCACCAAAAAGGAATGTCGTGATAAAGCTTCTGACTCCCACAGACAACATTTCACGTGATATTTCACATTTCAAATGATATTTTGTGGTCTCATCTTCAATGAAAGATTTGGAGGAATATTTTTAAGGCTTCCTATGACAGAAAGACAAATTACACCACCTAGTGGAGTAGACAGCCTTGCATATATCTATACAGTTTGAGATGTATGGAAATGGAGAGTTATTTCTCAAATATTCTAGGACTTACCTGCTAATTATTTCATTTGCAGCAGTACTGCCATGTTGCACGTTTCTTCCTGGGCATTAAATGATTTCAGGCTCCTAGAGGCCATGTCACTTAAGGGGAGCCTGAATGCTGGGATAGGTGCAGGTCTCAGCCCATAACCAGAGAATAACTGGAGCCTACAGAAGGGATCCTCAGAGGCCAGCTCAGCTAGCCAGGAGTAAAGCAAGTGATGGAAACAAAAGATTTCCTTCCAGTTAGTTTTTCTGCTTTAATTCTCTCCTGGAGTTACGTGCCTGAGCTTATGTTTGCCTTAAAAGGTACTGCCGCTAATAGGAGCGTTTCCTTTAACAAGAAAGTTGGTTCTGAGGAGCTGATTCCACTGCAGCAGGTCCTGTTAGCAGTTGCAGGACACTAGATGCACCCTTGAAGTGAGCCCACAGTCTGCACTGCATCTGAAAGACCACTCTCCAACCTGAATGAAAGCACAGTAAGTGGGAATGATCATAAGAGGTGTGCTTCTGATTCTAACTAAAAAGAAGGTACGCCCCGAGGCCACCGTTAATTGATTTAGATTGGGGAACTGAGTGCTGTCTCATCGTTTCTGTTGTTTTTCACTTGACAGCTTGAAGAGATAACTGGGGAGATGGGCAGTGTGTGAACACATTGTTAGTGAAAGTGGTGTTGAACTTAAGTTGCCTGAAGACAAAAATAGGTAATGAGGTACTTGTAGTTCCCTGTGATGCATTTTCTGTGTGGGCAATTGATGAACACACGGAATCTTTAAGGATGAGTGTCTAGTTTAACAGTCATGTAGGTTCTCTTTGTGGAAGCAGACATTTCAAGAGGGTGAGTTGTCACATTCATCTAAGAATAAAACTACTGGGAAATCCCTGATGCACAATGAAGAGGAACTATACCGCTGTCCATGAAGACTGTAAATGTCTAGATAAGACTTGCAGCTTTCCTTCCTTACTTTCCAAAAGCTGGAGGAGACTTGGTTTTTTTGTCTGCTTAGTGCTACAGCTTTCAGGGGAAAAAAAAAAAAAAGAAAAAAAGAAAAAACCACAAAAACTATTGCTGTAATTCCACTTGTCATCTGTCAGCTCCAGCTTTCTTGTTCTGATGGAGGAAAGTCCTACCTAGGAATTCTGCCCAGTTCTGTTAGTCACTGGTAACATGAATGTTGTTTTCATATTGATAAGAAATATCATAGCTGCAGAAATTCAAAAAAAATACATGGACAAAAAATTAACCCAAAATGTTAACCATCGCACATTTAATTAGTTTTTGATAGATAGGAGAATGGCAAAGGCAGTTTACTAAATGAACAATTCCAGTGTTACTGGACAACTTGCATCAGATCCTGTGAACAAGCAGTTTGTGTTTCTCAGAGCTGCCCTTGCAGGTGTTAGGAGTCACCAACAGGATGGAACATGTAGAAGGTGGCTCACTGAAATCACAATGAGGGAACTGCTTAAAAGCAAGGATATTGAAAGTAAAACCAGTGAAAATATGGCAAGCCACAGTCCAAAGCACTCAGTGAAGCAGCGGGAGGAGCACTGATGATGTTGAACACATGCTTATAAGTATGGCCAGATTATAGATTTTCACATGCAACTTACATTGCATTCAATAGTAGACCTATATTTAAAGAGTGCCAGAAAAAATCCATTTATTATCTGTCTAGTGATCTGAATTAGCTGTTAAATGTGTTGCAGATAATTGCTGAAATATTCCTTCATCATGTCTTCTTAATATGTAGTGGGTACAGGAAAATGAGCGCACAATGTTCTCATACCCCATAAAACTCTGAGTTAAATTTTATAGCAACCACTCAGACATCAGGAATATTTAAGCTAGAAAAATTTCTGTGGAGCTGGATTTTTTCCTGTCCTGAAAATCATCCTGAGATTTCAATATGTTGCACTGGAATAAAACCAAGTCCTTGCTGAAGTTTTAGGCAGGGAGACATGCCAAGTGGAGATTTGCACCCAAGTCTGCTACCTTTCCCCTCAGCACTTGTTCTGCATCCATCATAGTGCCAAGTGTGCTTTCTCCTTCTACCCTGGAACATACCTTTCTAAATTAAAATTTGCATTAGAACCAGTGCATTCATGTGAAAAAACCTGATAGTGACTGTATGGCAAACAGGTATTGGATAGATTATCTTGTTACAAAGTAGAAACGGAATAAAGATTGTACCTGTGACCTAGGCTTTCCAAAAGGTTCCTAGAGGGAGGAACTCCAGATAAAGATCCTTCCTCCTGGGGAGTCAGCCCTTAAATGGGGTCTAGGAGGGGTGGGGCATGGCTCCACTCCTTCCAGTCACTCAGGTGAAACTGCGTTCACCTGTGTCCCTGCAGCTGACTCAGTGCTCGCCTCAGGTGGTCAATCAGAGGTTGAGGCTGTGATTCAGCAGTTCTCATACAGCGACACACTGCAGAGAAGTGTCAAGCAATTCTCAAGAACTTCTTCTACTCGATAAACAGTCTAACATCTTGCTTGTCCAACACAGTGCATGCCAATGTTTGCATTCAGGCAGTCCTTTCATCCTATGTAATCTATGATTTTTTATGCTTCTTGTGGGCTGGATGATCATCTGATAAAAACTGACTTTGGACTCCTGAGATTAATGATGAATTAATTAATAAAATATTGAATAGTCTTAATCGAGATTTGGGAACAGGTTTTCAAGAACTGATCAAAATATGTGTGGGACATAATACAGTCCTATTTGAATAAGCAGACTTGGGTGACAGTAGTAATTATCAGCCATAGTGCTTTTCCTGGAGTAATTCTTCCAGGCTGAACTTATGCAGGTGAAATCTTCCAAGCTACTTGAGATGTTTACCTACATTGCATTGATTTGTGTCATGTCACTGCAATGCCATCTGACTTAAACATACGAACCCAAATTAAAAGAGTTGGAAGTTGTGCCTCCTGAGCCTGAGTATTCTGGTTTGATGGTTTCTGGTTGTAGATGGACAACCCTTATGCAGAGCTTCCGGGGAGGTGAGGTGATCTGCACCTTTCACATTTTTATGTTTCCAAGGCTGCTAAACAGTTGGCAGTTTCTGTAGGTTCTTGTATAAGCAATGCACTTAGCAACTTCTCCAGTCTAGCAGAATCTTCCTCCTTGTGGGTGTGGTGAGAAAAGCCTGTAGTGATGTCACTCAAAATATATCCAGAAAAGTTCTTCCAGATGGGAATGGAACGTTAAAACTCCTGCACACTGCTGTGGCTTCTTACACCTTATAAAGTGGGAAGCACCTGTTTTTAGACATTCTGAAAAGCCTTTCCTGGCCATCTGCTCATTCCTCATGTGTTGGACATTTGAAGAAGAACTTGTCCCTTGTATTGGAATATTTTACACCTATGAAAACTGCCATCTCCCACAAGACATTCTAAAACTAGTTGAAACTGGAGACTTTGGTAAAACATCCCACTAAAAGATTCTGATGTTGTTGCAGCTGATTGCAATGAACCGTGCGTTTTACCTAGCCTTAATTGAGTCACTGCAAAGAACATTTAACTTAGCCTCACAGGAGGGGATATTTGATGTTGTTTTTACATCAACCTAACTGAAACCTTCCAACATTTCTAAGAGACTTTGTTGATAACTAACAAGACATGCTTCAAGCCGTCTGTTCTTAAGTCTCCTCTTTTTTTTTTTTTTTTTTTTTTTAAATCTAATTGAAAGTATTTATACAGAGTTTGAAATGCTGGACAGGCACAGGATTTTGCTCAGAATAATTGCTGGTGTACAATAGAGGACTTTTCTATAGTATTTTTTTGTGTGTGTTTCTCTCCTCCTCCAGTCTGCAGCCAAAGCAAATTTCTGCTAAGCTGTGTCAAAAAACCATAGCAACTATCTTGTGACAGATCTGAGTAGGTTCTGCTGTTCAAAGGATCCATTAATCTTACATTGCCCCCAGACCATGATCCCATCCAGTGTGATTCTGGGGATTTTTTTTGCTAAAAACTTGCTAAATATTTGTGCGAGTTGAGTGTTCCCATCATAGCAACCGATGGGCAAAGTGCAGCATGTTAGTCACGATGTGTGGCAGTGGGAGGCTTCAGGGACACTGGGGTTTTCTCACCAGGCAGGAGTGGGAGTAGGTTGGAAGCAGAGCTGGCGTTCAGAGGGGAGAGCAGAGTTGGTTGGTGTGCTCCTTAGGGCACACATCTGATTGTTTCCTTTGGCCCATGGGTATTAGAGACCCACTCATGGCTTGGACGTGCCTCCTCTCATTCCAGCAGCACAGGCTCCCCGCTCTTGGCAGCCGATGAAATAGCCATCACTTGTTTCCTCAGCTTATCTCTCTACTCAAAGTTTTAAGCTCATTCTTAAAAGCTCCATGGTTTTTTTTTTGTTTGTTTGTTTTTTCCCCCATTATTTTTGCTATTCTATTTGGCATAGAATTAATTCAAATCAACATGTGTTTTCAGTAGAGTCAAGGATATGCCAACAGTTAAGCTTTGACCCACCAAAACAATCTGCATTTACTTGCCTAGTGTTCCATAAGATGTTCCACTTGTAACAGAAATCCAGCCCACTGGAGTTTGCATTCTTGAATATGCCAGTTGCCTATGATACTAACAGCCAGTTCAAATACTTCTTGGAATTTGGAGTACAGAAAAATGAATACTTAGCAAAATTTAATGTGGCTCTTCTTGTATCTTAATTGTCAATATTTGCCCTGATATACAAGCAAGAAAAGCCTGAAGACAGAAAGTATTTCTGTACTCTAATCATACTGGTTATTTTCGTATGATGATGCACAACAGCAGTTGTTGTGTGATCAGCCGGGTGGAAGCAGAAGTGACTGTTTGTTCATGGAAGGCAGGTGGTCCTCAGCCCCCACAATGTTCTGGAGTGCCATTGGGATGGAAAATAGGATCCCATCGTACCTAATGATTTATGTGAAAACATGTCAGAGCTTCTCAGTGCCTTGAAGGGGATGTTTTCCCACAGAAATTTGCATATTTGACCTAGTGCTGTCCTCATGTCTTTACATCAGACCATACTAAACAGCCATAACATGGGACAAAATAACAGTCAGAGCCTCCTAGTATGCCATTTCCTTTGCAGATACATTGACTCCCTTTTAGGGCCCCTAGCTGCATTTGGTCTCCTTTGCTTTGCTTTCCCTCTTGAAACAGCTCTAAGGCTTTTAGAAAGAGACCTTTCCTTTCCTCTCCTAAGCTGAGGTGAGGCACATCACGACCACGGGAGGGGAAAATCTGTTGCTTCAGCTGCACTTTGAAGAGTGTTATTATGCTGCTGCTGAATGAAACCTCATGGTAGATTATTATTATTATTTTTGGCTGTGTCTCTGAATTCCCCCTTCTTAGGTTTGTTTTCAGGCGATAATTTTTTCTAACACCTTGTATACGTGTAGGGGAGGCGACAGAGCAGCATCTGTCCTTAAACTGCAGTGTTTAGCTCTGTGTGATTTACTGCTTATTGGGTGTTCAGCTTGAAGAATCATCTCTGCTCATTTCCTTTGTTTAGGTACAAAACCCATCTCTCAGTCTGTAACAGCACAAAGAGTGTTTCCCATCTTTTTAGAAATCAGACTATAGAAAGTGTTTGTTTTTTTCTCCCCATGTATTTGAGGGAGGAGAGTGTGCTCTCAGATACTCTGAAAAGTGAGCAGGGTGTGGTAAATATGTGAATTAACCAACACTAATGGGTTGAGCTGTGTGGGCTGAGTCCTAGGCTGACCTAGGATTGATATGACTCCAGTGAGGTCAGGATGAGCCCTGCATCTATGTAATTCATCTCTGCATATGAGAAGGCAAATAACACACGGACTGCAAACTGTATTTTCCGTTCATTGTACAGAGTGAAAAAAGCCTTCATATATGTGCCAAATGTATGGAAAAAAAATCTATTAGAAGCAGTGATTTTGTTTTAAATTTGTTAATTGTCTAACTCGACAGGACTTGAGCTTGTTGAATTTCTTACTTCATTCTGTGCCTGCCATTGTGGTTTTCAGCATCTGGCAGATTTTTATTTCAAGAATATCCTTATTTGTATCTGTCCAAATTTATCAAGACTTTGCCACTCACTGATGCCCAAAACCACTTGAATTTAGTGCTTAGGGAATACATACTAAACTTTATGTATAAAAATAATGAGATACGTTCTCTCTTTTGGATTGCAACTCTTTGGGCATTCAGAATCTGTAAAAATTTCTGTTTCCCTGTAAAGCTGATAGCAATTATCCAATCTTGCTTTTTTACACTCATTCTCTCTGTTCTGCATCCACTCATCTCCCAGTTATGAATCAGAAGTGTTATGAAGAAGGCACACTCTTCATTTTGTTGAGGATTGTAAAATATTCACTAGAATCATATAAGGATTTGTCCTGCTCCTGGCGGAAAGCAGTTCTAAAAACAGTGTGGTCCTTTGTTTGCCAGAAGCATAGTAACAAGTGGATTATGTGTAAGAGCCATCTATAGAGCTTTTATTTCATCTCCATTCAGGCTCTACATGTTTTGCACTGCTTTTAATGAGGCTGCCTGAACTATGGTAACCCCACTGCACATTTGTAAGCAAGAGATATCAGACGAATTGGCCCCTTCCAGGGCTGCATTATGAGGTAATCTGCTTTCATTACAGGATTTATTTTATAGGTGGTAGACCTCAGTGAGAAGACGCTGCAGGCACAAGCAGCACTTATCTGCTCTGTAGGGCCAAGTTCAGGATCTGCATGAATGTGGATCTGCTTTCCCACAGTTCAATCTCCATTCCTTGCAAGGCTGGAAACACAACCTTTTTGTGCATGACCTCTTCTTTGCTCCCCTTCTGATTCAGACTCATACTGGAATGATTGATAGTCCTTTATAAAATACTCCATAAAGAACTATTTTACTTCTACATCAGCATGAAAGCTTGGGTCCCACATACAAAACAAGTACAAATACAAGCATCTCACATCTGAATGAAAAGCCTCTTCTTCCTTCTGCCTTTCTGAAGTGCGCAGATTATTCTCTGCGACTGGAAATGTTTATTCCCCTGGCAGTAGAACCCACTGTTGTCAAAAACAACCAAACACATATTCAGAGCATAGATAGATGCCTTATTTTTTCTCTGGAGGCCTATGAAGATTTTTTTTCTTTTTTAAAAAAATGTATTTCATTTTTTTCTTTGTTTCTTTTCTTTTTTTTCTTTTTTTAAAAATTCTTTGCAAATTTTACCAGAAAAAAAAACAGGATTCGCAAGTGGCAGAGCCTATTTAAGGCTTTTGTAGTTTGTCTGAATGTAATCTGTTCTCCTGATCTTCTGTTTGTTCTGCTGCTCTTCAGACACAACCAGAATAAAAACTGGCTAGTTTTTGTTGAGGAAATATTGCTACAGTTCAGAAGCACAGTAACAAAGCCACTTGGCAGCCTCATCTTCCTCCTCTCTGGAGATATTTTCTATACATTGCTTAAGGTTTTTCTTTGCTAAACACTATAGCTCAAGAAATTCTTAGCTTTGTAAATAGAGAACCCAGTGAAAAACTGGGAGTGGTGGAAGAAGTATAAGAGATGCTGTTGTTTTGGATCACCCCAGATCCAAACTTAAAATCTAGAACAGGACTTAAAAATTCAAGTGTTGAAATCAACACTTGACTTCTTCAACACTTGAAGAAGATTGTTAAGGTTTCAGATCTCATGTCTGGCATGCGGCTTTCTCTACCGGCAGTAAGGTAAAACCAGATTGAGCTGTGAACTGCTGAGTCTTAGTAAGAATCCTAACAACACGGGACACCTAGAAGTAATCATTTTCTTCATCATCTTGCACCTGTGAAGAGCAGAGCCCTGTGACTAACAGTACCATAAAACAAAATGGAGAGGTCTTATAACGCAGCTTGTTATTGAAGGGAAAAAAAAATTCTAATGATGCAGCAGAATTGATTAGTAAAGAAAACTGCTTGCAGAAAGACATTAAAATTTTCTTTTTTTTTTCCCCCTTTCAATAATGAATTGACAACAAACATTTCCTGGCTCCATTTAATGTAAAAATATTCAGTGGCAGGTTCAGGAAATTTTCCAGCTATTTTATTCATAGTTTTTCTTAAAAAACAAACAAACAAACAAACAAACAAACAAACAAAAAATGGTGTTACCGGTGCTGTTGTAGCATGTGCATTAGTGAGACACAGTGAGGTAAGGTGAAACAGACCTTGAATGAGAGTGCGTGGCTTTGCTGTACATAGCAATGTCACAGTTTTGGCTTTCTCATTTGTTATATGTTGATCTCCAAATGCCGGTACCTGGAAGGCAGCCTCTGATATCCTGAATGAAAATGTTCATTACACTTTATGTGCATACACTTCATGTCGTTGAGCTGCAGAAATACGCAGCACCTGAATACTCTTGAGAAATGGACTGAAACAGATCAAAGATTATTTATGTGTTTCTGCATAAAAGGCTGATGAAAAACTTGAGGGAAGGACTTTTTAAAATTACTATTTATATTGCTGTCTGATAAGACCATGCTTACTTGATAGGGCTTTACTCTTGTTTTGATGAGTATGAAGGCATCCTGTTCATTTGGATAGTTATTTCAATTATAATTAACAATTGATGAATTAATTTCCAAACTTTAATTACACAATTTAAATACAGCACATTTCAAATTCAAGGCTTTGGGAGGCATTTAAAGGAATGAAACTGCACACTGTCAGGAGTTGATTATGCAAGTTTAAGAGATACCTGCCTTGGTAGGTTACAATGGTAAGCTGACTGATAGTTTAGAGGATTTAATTTTAGAGGGAAAGATTCTTCCCATTCATCTTCCTCTCCTCCCCTTAACATCTAATATTTTCTTAGAAAAATATGGTTATATGCTTTCAGTGTCTTGCCTGTCTGGAAACGCGCTGCAGTCTAAATCTGTCAAGAGGCTGTAGCTATTGTGAACAACGAAGTGTTTGGATGTCTCACCCCAGGAGTCAACCTTTGATGGGCTGAGTGTAGACAGAATGATGACTGAAAGAGCTAAGTTAGTTAACAAGTTTGTTACCAAGTGTAAATCCTGTATTTGCTACCTTCTAATGTGAAAGAACCTCAAGTATTTAATCAGACCTTTCTGTGGCAGGTGTCTGGCGAGATCACACAGTAAGCGTGGGAAGTGGAAAGTGTCTCTCCTTCCAGGAGTGTAACTCATTTTTAGAATTAGAACTGAAAAGTCCATCATAAACAATCACCACATTTTGGTTAAGATTTCTTTTTTTTTTTTTTTGGGGGGGGG
>PPHD01004602.1:0-25957 GCA_002909625.1 Bambusicola thoracicus | reverse complement strand
AAAAAAAAAAAAAAAAAAGACACTTGCAAAAACAACTGAAAACAAATCCTTGCAAACTTAAGGGTAACTTTAAAACATCACAATACTAATTTATTTTAAAAAGTCCCACCAGACCATGCATGGACTCTGAAGAAAAGTCCCAGATGAGCATAATGGTCTGAAAAGAAAGCCTTACCGTTTGTTTCTTTCTTGCTCTTTCCTCACTAGCCACCACATGTGCTCTGCAGAATTTGAAAGACCTTCAGGAAGATTTTTTGGTGTTGCTTCTACGTAATGAAAGTGCTAATGTTAATTAGGCACCCTTATCGAGCACGTAAGGCCTTCTGCACGGCCTTTAGAAACACTTTTCCTGATTCTTTGTTTTGTTTTGTTCGAGCCCTGCCTGTAATGAAGGGGTTACTGTCTCGTACAATATAACAGTGGGGCTGACTTGGCTGGAACAGACATTAACTTCCACAGTAAATCTGGCAGGAGCTGGTAATTACAGAAAAAGCAGCCAGGGGTCATGGCCAGCCAATGCTCTGGAGTAACAGAGCAGAAAATCAAAACAGAGGGGGAAGGGAAATCATATTCATCATAGTCTTAGGGCTGAGGTCGGTCTCCTCCAAACTATCAGGAGCCTGTCGTCAATTGTTATGTTTAGAAGGAGCCTTTGGAAGATGAGGTAATAATAATGTTAAACATTAACTTGTTAGTGCTCCTGCTGCACTGGAAATTCACCTCCACCCCAGCACAGCTGGGAAGGGAGAACACTCGGCCAGAGAACACAGTTCTCTGATTGTACTCCTACAATTGTCCCTTTTCTGTCAGGTTTCTAATGCTAACACAGGACCCAAAGGTTCCCGCTTCACCTGTCCTGCACTCTCTCCCCTAGTCCTGCACTGTTACAAAATCCCCCACTCGCAGCATCTTGGCGTCTGCTTCGGCCCCTGCAGCCACTGGAGAATGCAGCAATGGTGAGGACCTCTGCCTGCCTCTCAGCACACATGCAGCTCCCCAGCACCCTGACAGAGGCTTGCACATGGAGAAGGAGCAAGCATCAAGTATGTGCATGGCTTATTGGTAAAGCCTGGGAGAAGAGAAGACCGTGGTTGCATTACACGGTCCCACAGCAATTAAGAGCTCTGGACTCTAGTATTTCTTGTTACAGCCTAGTCAAAATGAGCACCTGCAATACGGCTGTGCCTGAGAGCAGCCTAATGCTACCTGAGAGCCCATCCATGAAGGAGTGAGGAAGTACGGGAAGGGCTGTAAAATACAGGGCAACTTGCTTATGAAATAGTTATTTTCCTCTGCCCCTGGAATGGGGCACTTCAGCATTCATTTGGTTCTCAGCTTGGGCTCTCACATACACACAGACCCTCACTCTGCCCTACTGAGAAACTGTCCCTTGACACAGTTGCCTAGATTAAACTGACAACATCTCACTGCAGAAACAGAGGGAGGAAAATGGACTTTTGTCCCTGTCTGTGTCATAGGTTGGCACATATCTGCTTAGAGCTACCTGTCCTCATCTAGTCCTTTTGTAAAATGGGCAGATAAAACCTATTTTGAAGGTATGCTGAGGCTTACATAGTCCACAATAACAGAGCACTGCTGACATCTTCAGAAGAAGAGACCTGCTAAAATGGGAAACTGAACCACCAGGAGCAATATAAAAGAAGTCTAGTTCTAATACATAAAGGGAATTAACTGATTCAGGTTCGGCTGGCCTCTGTAAGGTGTCACCAGCATGGGCAACCTGCCTGGCATCTCCCCACCCAAGTTACTCTGCAAGTAGTGCTGGCTTTGCAGCCATCCCATAGTCAGTAGGCAGTAGGGTAGCGAATTATGCACCTGTTAGCTGGCAGAACAAAGCAAGTTGTAAATTACAGCCTTTACAGTTGCACACTGTTTTACACGTGCTTGCTGTACCTCATATTTGTATTTATAAAAACCTACAAAAATTGAAAAGGAAAAAAAAATCAATCCAGGCATGTTTTATCCACAGAGTTACAGCAGATGTGATCCAGTCACCAGGACATAACTTGAGGTGAGGAGCCTTTGCGCTGATGGTTGCAGTGGCCTTGCCCACAATACATTTGCACATCCAGGCTGCTCAGTGGGCTCTGGTTAAGCCCACGGAAAGGCACCCCAGAGACAGGGCTAGGTCAGGCCACGGCACTCATTCAGCGATTCTCTGAGCTGCAGCCTGTCCTGTTCACCTGCAGCATGAATCTCTGTAGGCATTGACAGCTTGGGCTGGTACTGGGCCTTAATGGGCTTGGAGGAGGCCAGTCAGCAGCAGAGCTGGTGGGCACATGCTGGAAGTGCTCACCTGGGAAGGGCTCATCCCATATGGCGTTAACAGGCATTCTTTGCTGGGATTCAGCATCTGCAGGATAAAAGTCACCTCCCTGCAGAGGGCCAAACCAAATGCCACTTGAACTTTATCAAAACATAAAACGTAAGGACACGCAAAAATAATAGTCTGGGAATCTTCAGAAGATGTGGGAACAATTCTTACTTTAAATACAAATACAAATTTCTCTAACCTCAGTGTCATGATTCAGCATTTCCAAAGTAAATAATTTATAATAACAAAAGCAAGAAACTAACGGGTTTGTGTGGGATCAAGGTAAAAACAAGTTTTGCAATGTGAGGGAGATGAAAGGTAGATTATCATGGAAACAGGACATCTTGATCCCACCGCTAGGGAAAAGCTGAATCCTCCACCACAAAACCTCGTCTGAGTCATTGTTTAATGAACTGAGCGTTGCACAGAAACTCAGCTCTGAGCTCTTTCTTTCAGATAATAAAAACAATGCTGATATTTTTGTATCGAGTTAATGGTCTTGAAGAAGAACCACAAAATTGTACTTTGCTGTACAATTTTGCTGTACAATAAAGAGTAGAAGTAAATCTGAAAAGTAAAAAAAGATTCTGGATGTGCTGTTTGTGTAACCCCCCGAACCTCTCCTTTCCCTCCTACACTAGCACCTAAACCCGCTTGTGTGCTTGTTGGGAATTACAAGGTCTGTTCTCAGGGTTTTGGGTTTTACTGTACAATACAAAGAAAAGCAGAAACTGTTCTGCTTTCTCCTTATGTTTGCCAGCTCCACTGACACTGAAGAAGAGAATGCCAACATAGCTTAAATCTCAGCAGACCTTTACAGAGCTGGCTCGCTGCTTCCATCCACATTTTACAGCTGGAGAAACACGTTCAAAGCGGGACCTTGACAATACCAGTGTGCCTTTACAAAACTGATTCAGCTGCCCTGGATTTAAAAGGATGAGCCCTGGCATAGGCACATCTCCATTTCTGGCAACAGAGTCCCAGAGACAGCTGAAAGACTCCCTGCCTATAGCCATCTCCTAGCAGCACTAACACTGCTGCTCCAGTATTACTAAGATGGGATTTTTACAAAAGTTTTGTATGGGTGGGGAGAGCTTAAAGCAATTTACCCAGTATCAGAACCAGGAAAGGTAGCTAAATCTCTGGCTCTCTGCACTTAAGGATGTGTGTAGACAATTGGGCTGGGAGCTTGTCATCACCTCTTATGAGGAAAGTGAAAGGGGGAGGCCTCTTGGAGAGCATTAGTGCTTTTATTGCAGAGAGATATTACAAAAGATTGCACAGTGGAACATGTTCCAGAATCAGGAGGGAACTCAACCCTAAATCTTTTGATTCTTTTTGCAGCTGGAAACATGTCACAGCAGGATCCACTGCAGGTCCTAGTGGTGGAAAACAATGGAGATAAATGGTGCAAGAAGATTTTTCTCATATAAAAAAAGTACTTTTTGTCTCTAACATGAAATTGTTTTCAAAGCAAGTCTCTCCCTGATGCTAGGAAAATGACCACAACAGATTGAGAGATTAGATGTGGTATGTGAAATAAAAGGGAATTCAGTAGTCAGATGAAGAGATGTTGATAAAAATTACACTTCGCTACCACTTTACTGCTTTAAAACCCATTTTCTTATGCTTTCCCCGAGCTTTCCTCTGACACAGATTTCCATACTTGGACAGCAATATTTTGGATACCTGCAACTCTAAAATTCAGTGAGCAGTCTGACAGTTCGACTCCCTCACCTTGAACCTCCTTGGATGTGGTCAGGGCGTAGCCAACCACTGATGTGTGAAAGCCAGCATTTGCTTGCTCACTCATTTGCTTTCAACCTCCACCCCCCATAGCCATTGAAATGTTGCTTTTGGCAAGAACTGGGGCACAGGGGAGGGACAATTACCACGAGCACTCATTGTTTGCAGATTGTTTTTCTTAATGCCTTAGAAAAAAAAAAAAAAGGTCAGGTTGAAAGGTCATCGGACCTCTTTGTTTTCTTTGGAATGAGAGATTCAAACCCTTCAGAAAATGTTTTATTAGCTCTTCTGAATTTCACTTTCTGCAGAGGTTTTCTCTCCAGGCAATGGTAAGAGGCACCAGCAAGGAGTGCCCACGCTCATCACACTGAAGGTGATTTAAGGAGAAGAACAAAATCTGCTCCTTGACTATTGGAAAGCAATTATTTGATTCAAATCTTGTTATGAAAGAAAAACCCTACTTATTTGCTGTGGAAGAAGTATTCTGAGAGCGAGCAAAGGGCTGCAAAGTCAATTTTACCTTACCTCTGTTCAGCATTAACTGAAATACTTGTCTGTTTGACCCAACGATCAGATCACCTACTCACACCAGGAGCGTTTATAGTCTCATTTGTAGATAACAAATGTTTACATGGCAAGTCCACACGAGGCTGCACTTGGCATTTCAGCCCCCAAGGAACAGTGCTGGGTGGCGAGGGCACAGCAGTGCCCAGAGGAAGTCGGGTGGTGGAGGTGGTGTGACAGGAGGCTGGCACTGAGCAGAGCAGAGCTCAGGCTATGTCCCCGTGACTCCATTTCTCTGTATGGAAAGACACAGAAAATGAGATTCCTCTCCATTGTAAAGGGCTTTCAAACCTACTGACAAAAGGCAGCATTCAGAGCTGAAAACTATTCTTGTTTTTCTCTGGGGCATTCACTTCAGGACAGGTTGGGGATTGAGCAGTAAATGAGGATGAGAAATGCTTGTATTGCCAGTTACTGTGACAGACATGTAAAATGAAATATTTCGTGCCCTTCTTATTGATAACTTTACTGACCACTATATATCTGGTAAAGTGTATTTTTTTAATGTTCCAGGTAGTCCTAGTCAGGATAGCGGCACTAAGAAAACCTGCTTTCTTCCTGCTTTTCATTTCCAGTGCTGCAGTCATTGCAATGTAAAAGTCCTAGGCTCTGAACAAAGATGTTTCTGCATTTAGGGCCATCACAATGGTCCAGGGGCCCCCTGGAACTGAGTTCAGGCTGTCTATGAGTGAGAAGAGAGGAGTTTAGCATGTAGCCCCCTTCTTCAGAAGACAATGAAAAAAGTAGTTATTCATTCATACTTCTCAAAATGCTTCACAGCGGGAGTAGGTGTTGCCCTCTTCCACCTATACTCTAGTATACAAGTGCTAGGCCAGTCTGATGCTGCTAACATGTTTACAGCTTATTGTGAGGGTATTGGTTACAAGCATAGGCATGCCTGAGTATGGCAGTAAGCAGACCCATGTCAGAAATTTGAAAAGCTGGTCTGACTGAACCAGTACATCTGCAAAGCTTGGTGCCACACTAAGTGAAGAAATTAGCTCAACTCTTAGAAGTAAGACAGCTGTGTCACCAGGGCATCCACACTGGAGTTAGCCCAGCTGATAAACCTGCTAACTGAAACTACTGAAATGCTCTTCCAGTGTGGTTACTGGACTTCCAAGGTTCAGGGTTGTGGCTTTTCTGCTCTGGGGGAGAGCTCAGGTGTTGCTGCACCACAGTCCATAGAAGCAATGCAGCCACAATTTTTTTTTATTTTATTTTATTTTTTTTTTGATGTGAGAACTGGGGGATGACTTTACCAGCTGTCCACAGTCCCCTCCAATTTACACCTCCTTCACTAATGTGTCCGGGTGACAGGCTTTGCACAGTTTAGGAAGAGGGTAGCTTAGTAATGGCTCTCTACAGGCATCAGCTCCCTCCCAGTGCAAGCCATGAGGAGGGCTTTCCTTTCTCAGCAGATGTCCTGCCTTTGGACACAACCGTCAGCTCAGAACCAAGTCCAAATAAAGCTTTTCTTTACAGAAGCAAATCTGTCTCCCCTGCCCAAAATAGCACTGCCCAGCTGCCCGTCCAGGCTGTCCCCTTGGCAGTACTACCAAGCTCTATCTGACCCAAGGACATCAGAGTCTCTGGCCGGTTGGCAGGAGAGGGATGGAGCACAGTCATCCACCCAGACAGATGTTCTGGTTGACTGCTTGGTTTGAGATGACAGTTCTGATTCCACACAGCAAATCGACGGGTTGCAAACCAAAGTGGCGTGAGTTTGGGGGACAGGCACCCTGTGTGAATATGAGCTGCAAAAACACAGCCCTGACCCTCTCTGCAGGCAGGGTGACCAACGCCCTGGCAACACGGCGAGCACATTTACTCTGTTACCTAATCTCCAGCTGTGGGCCCTGCGCCGTGCCAAGTCTCCTTTGGCTCTGTCTAGTAATAATCGTTTCTGGAGGGCCGCCAGGGCCTGCTGCCAGTTCCAGTCACACTCTGCTAATGCGAGAGGCAGAGTTTATTAATTCATCGCCAAGACCCATTGTCTGGGACGCTGCCTGGCTGTTTATTTACTCCAATATGGTCTGTATTTACTCAGACAGAGCAAGCAAGGGGACTTTGTTTAACTTTGTGAGACCTTCTGCTGGAGGAGACATGTGACCTTATGCAGAACTTCAGATAAATGCTCGGAGCTCGGGAAGGACTTTTTTTTTTAAAGTGTGGCCTCAAATAACACCGGTAGCCAGTATTGACAAACTGTAGCAAAGTGTAATAAAGGAAAGGAAAACATAATAGAGTTCTCATCTGAAATACTTCTGCAAGTGTTCTGAAGATAAAAGGAGAAAAACAAGCGCGTGCCCCAGAACCGAGGACACCAGACACGGACCTGCGGCAAGGGGCAGGGCTTTGCCCAGAGAGAGGGACAAGTCGAGACATGTCGGCCTCGGGCCGTTCCCGCCTCCCCGGGCCGCGGTGCCTTCAGGCGGGCTGTGCGTGGCCCAGAGGCCCGCCCCAGAGGGCACGCGGCGCGGCCTGCCCGCGGGGCCGTGCGTGAGGTGGATGAGGGCTCGTGAGGGGAAGGACTGGAGCGCCCAGCAGGCAGCGTTCTGTGGGGAGATGTCTGCGTTGCCGGCAACGCGGGCGTAACCCCCGATGTGACTTTCTGCTGGAGTAAGGGTGTCTTCTGCTAATGCAATTGCAGCCATAGAGTAAATACTGTGTTTTCTTCCAGCAATAAAACCTGTTTAAGGACTTCCTGACTTCTTGCCCTTGCTCTCACCTTTACACCGCACCTTTGTTGGTTGTGAGATTGTGCAGTGGATGGAACCTTTGCAGGGATCTCACTTTAAGGAAGAAAATAAAACAAATAAGCTTTTGCTCCAGAGCATGTGGTATCTGCTGTCCTGACTCAAGTTCCTGTATGCCCATGTACAGTTCATAAGCTCTGTCTGAAGAAAGGCCTCTCTACTAGTTAAATTCTACTATTTATTCTGCTGTTTTCTTTAACGTGGTAGAAATTGTGCATATATGTACATGTGTATGTGCACATATGCATATAGAAACATACCATGCGGTGTGTATTTATAGAAAATGCCTTTGAGAGCGGAGGCAGGGAAAATATGGCAATCTGCACAGTGCATGCTCTTGTCTGGCTTGTTTTAAGTCAGATCCTCTGTGCTATTGTAACACAGTTTTGTATTTAATTTCCTGTGTTTGTAACTCAAGCCAACTTCCAGTGTTGCTTGTGTGAGTGTTTGTTTGGGTTTCTCTGAGGGCCTTTCTTTTGTTGGAAAGTGTGAGGATTTTAACATAGCTGTTAACACCGCACTAAAACGCCTGATCTTGTTTTCATTGGGGCAACTGCTACAACACCCTTCTGTTGGCAGCGGCTGGCGCTGATTCCTGCCTCCAGCCTTGGCGTGCTCCTGTCAGGGCCGCCACAGGGCTCTGGGGAGGCTTTGGGCCCACGCCGCACCAGCGCCTGACCTGCACATCTTCAGGGCAGCAGCAAGCTGGGACGGAGCAGGTGCATCTTCCTTCTGCAGCTCTGGAGATTTTCTGGCCACATCCTGACACCATTTGCTTACTGGGAAGCTTCATGAGGGAGTGTGAAGAGAGAGATGTGACTTCCACATGTGGGCTAGTGCCAAAACGGCAGAGGGGCGCATGTTGCCTCCCACCAGTGTGGCTTTTCCAGGCTGTGAAAGGAGGGTGGCGCAGTGAAGGTTTGCTGACCTTGGGTCTGTGGCCTACTCTGTGTGTGGCACATCATCAGGCCTTCATCTGCAACTTCCCCAAACACCCAGACAAAAGCGGGTCGGTTCCTCGGAGGTGAGCACCCGGGCTAGGCAGAGTTCAGCCTTCTCTGTCCCACCACACTGTCACCCATGCTCGTCCAGAGGGCTCATACCAGCACCTGCTCGTGCTGTCAGCAAGGGTCCTCATGTGTGTTTTCAGGACCAGCCCACTGCAGTCCAGATGAGTGAATTTTCCATGCTTTCAGGGCCTAGGGCTGGTATTCCCCAGTGGTTTATTTGGAGTAGCATGCGAATCCTAGTGGATGTGTAATCTCATGTTGACCATTGGGCCTCATTTGTGTATTTTATTAGTTAATTTTTAAACACTGACCTACAACTCTGGATCCATTTTAAAATAATCCAAATTATAAATAAACAGACTGCCTAGCATGGTCTTGGAACAATAAATCAGGAGAAAAACAATTAAACACAACAGAAAAAAAATAGGCCTTGAGAGAAAACAGACACTGAAAGAAGAAAAGGCACACCAACATATATTCTAGAGGGAGAGGCAGAAATAGTACAAGACTGAAAGAAAAAGCAAGCGAGTTGAAGAAACCTCATATGATTAAGAAAAAAGAAAAAGAAAAAAGAAGGATTGCATTCAGGCCATAAATAACACAGCATTAGCACGTACATCTCTGATAGGCTTAATTACAACCAATTCATCTTAATGAAAAATCAGTGCTGTGGGCAGCCCTTAATATTCACCTTCACTGCTCATGCCTGCTTACTGAGCGTGGGTTGTTTGCTGCAGATAGTGAAGTGCAAGGGTGGCTTTCCACATGGCCATCTGATTTTTATGACCACTGAGTTTGGTGACACAGGTGGAGGGATTTTGTTTTCCCCTCAGAAAACATGTTTAGCAGTGCCGTAAGCAATAGCAATTTGTTGCCATTGTGTCCCATTCACTCATGGACCTGAAAAGTCATTATTTACATACAGTTTGTTTACTTTTGCATGATGTCCCTGGCAGTAACCAATGCTTCTTTTTCCAGAAGATGCAAGAAATCTTCTGCAATAATCTGTGACAAGGAAAGCTGTTTCTCAGTTGCCAATAGGATGAGTTTGACTTATGCTCTTCACATCACTTTTCTTCTTTAATCTAATGTTAAAAGTCAGTTCTCTTGTGCAGAAGCCTTGATCTTCATTTACTCACCCTTGGACTCAGTGACATGGCAGCGAGTTCCACAGACTTCATACTAGTTACATGATGCATCTAACAAAGGCAGTGCTTGGATGCCAGCACACCACTGGGCCAGCAGTGGAGTGGTGAAACTGGACGGCCACCAACAGCACCAAAGTGAGCAAAGCCACCACTGTCCCTCCTGAGATATGGGCACTGCTGCTGTGCGGATGCAGCACCAAATTCCAGACCTTTTGCTAGACCAATTGGGTCAGCAAGCACACTCTTCATTTCTTCTCTGCTTTCCCCAGCAGTACTGACATTTTCAAAGCATCATGCTCTTTGTAAAAGAGCATGGAGGACTCCTCTTGAACAAGACCAGGTATTTGCTGCCACCACAGTTTTGCAGTAAAACTTGCACTGCCTAGACCAGAAAGAGGCCAGGTGGTTGTTTTGATCCTTAATCCACTGAACACTGTATTCCTCAATTTAAATGGGCTACAGCACCATGTCTTCCCTGTTTTCCATCACTTGCCCTCTCACAGGAGGAAAGGCTGATGCATCCAACTCTTCAGATACCCACAGTAGCTTCAGCAACCCTGTCCCAAAGCTCCACATTTGCATAAGGGGGTGGTTTATATCTTCCTGGAGCACACTCTGGGTACAGCACATAGCACATTGTCTTTGTTGAGGCCCTTGAAACAAATTATCCTTCCACTTCCTAGCACAATACATGGAGTTTGGCAAAAACGATGAGTATCACCCACATTTGCCCCATCTCCTGCATGCTCCAGAAAAATCCTTGAGGTGAACTCAGGTGGTAGTTAGGAGGATGTATGTTCAGGACCAGTTTCTAGCTGTGCACTGGTTGTCCTTTGAGTCACAGAGGCTTTCAGTAATGCTGGTCCCACCGCTGTGCACACTTAGCAGTATGTTCTTCTCTTCCTGACTAAATTTCCTAACCTTCCTGCATGGGCCTGTGCGTTTACCCAGACCACACTCATTCCTGTGCCTTTCAGCAGTGGAACCTCAGTGCCTTCACTCTGCAGTCAGGAGTTTCCATTCCACTTCCTACAAAGGAGAAACTTCTTCCCCTCAGCTTTGGCCAAGCAAACCTTACCCAGACTGTCCACATGTAAGAACAGCTTTTTCATGAGAGCACTGCACTATTGTGTCAGACCACACCTGACAGGGACGTGAAGCAGTCAAGGACAGCAAACAAAGCTGTTTCTACATATCCTGGGCACTTCATGAGACAACACTTCCAACCCCCTTCTGTTAGCAGGGGGATTCCCAGCGTAACAAAGACAGCTTCAGGTTGCAGAATCTTAATTCAGGATGGGTGTGGAGCTTCAGGCTGGGGAAGATGCACCTCAGTGATGGATACAGAACCACTAGGAACTAACTAGTCTGGTTATTCTGGATGGCAGCAACTGAATGGAAGCACCCAAACGTCAAAACCTGTGAGTATTCCAACTGAACACCTTAAATCAGATGCACTGAACTGTGTCAAATACCACTTGAAAAACACTTTGCCAATTCCTCCTGCATTGCTGTGAGCTGCATGGTATAGCTGGCTTTCCTAGAAGTTGAACAAACAGGACTGATAGGTGCAAACACTCAAGTATTTGCTTGTGTGAAATCTGCAATTATGAGGCTACCAGAGCACTTGGCAAGCTGAGAGACAAAACAAAGGATTAATCAGTGTGTACAGGGCATTTGTGGTTGCTTCCTTCTGAGAAGTAATGTCCTGCCTGTCTCAGCACAGTACAGCATCTTAAAGCGTGATATCCCAAAGCACAACTAACAGTTATTTCCATCAAGGAAAAATCCCCAGTGTTAGTACTTATGACATACTGTGGAACATGCTTCCCCTGAGCCCCAACATGCAATGCATTTAGCACATGAAATAACTACAAAGGGAAGTTTGAAAGCAGAAGTAAATGTTCTTAGACACCCAAGTTATGCCTGCACTGTGAGCTAGCAAGAGCTAGTTTTAATTACCTTGCTCAGGTACTGATAATGTAGCACAGATTAGCTGCTCAAATATTTACAGTTTTCTCAGGCCAGCTTTCCATCCTGTGCTGAGTCCCTTATTGCTACTGGTTAGACTGCCAGTTCTGGCAGACCCTGTGTAAACAAGCTACACTACACCACCTTGCTGAAGCTGAAATGTGTACGCAGCCTTTCACCCCTAGATCAGTGATTAGAATTTAATACACCACGGCATCAATTACAAAACTATCTGAAAGTCCCAATCTACATGCCACCAAGCTCTTCCCATTATCAGTTTTCTCCCAGGTACATTCCAAAAGAACATGGGGTGAAATTTCTTGAGGCAAACACAGAACTAGCCTCGAGGAAAATGTGGTGTATCAGCCTTTGGCATGATGCTCCTGATGCCTTCCATGAGTGCAGCGCTTATGGTCAGCATGTTGTTTGCAGATGTATGTGCAGTCTAAGGGGCTGTGGATCCAACACCATCTGGCTGAATAAATAGCCAAAGTGCCTCTTACATCGGGCTGGGGTCAGACGGGTGTCTCCCTAAGTCACACAAGAGTGGCATGGGAGAACACTGCTTGGGAAGCCATTTCAAAATTGTTATGTGCACCTGGGCTGTGTGCCCAGATGGATGCTGGATGTGCTCTCTGTCCCAGCACCCAACCTGGACAAGGGTATTGTGGGTAACACAGACAGCGCAGCTCTGCAGTGTGACAACTGAAGAGGAAAAAAACTGCTGCTTGAGCATTCGGAGAACAAACCAGAATAATAAATACTACCATAAAGGGCTGAACTAGGGACTCCAAGTACCTGTAACACGATAATGCTTGGAAATGAATCGCCTCTGGAAGCACTGAGTAAACAGGTCAGAAGGTTCAGTGACTTCACGCAGTGGAGAGAATAAAAATTTCACATTAAAGAACGAGGAGGAGCCAGATAGCTCTCCTTGCTGACAAATGAAGGCCAAAATGGCAGCACAAACTTCAGGCTATTAAGGATTCGACACTAGGCCTTTCACAGCGGCCTCTGAGCACCTGCTATTGCTTTGTTATCTTCTAGAGGAAAGGATCTGGGCTCATTTTCTGTTTCCAGCTACCTTTGCTGACTGCTGCCTCAGTCTTCGTGCACAGGCAGCGAGAAGCAGTTATTTGCTGGGTCAGCTTTAGATCCCTGGCTTCTCTATGAATCTCTCACTGGGCTACTTCTATTCTCAAAGAGCCTTCTGAATAACATATACTGTTTCAAGCCAAAAGGGAATTATGCTGTCCAGGCAGCTGTGGTTTATTTGTGTCAAGGTGGGGGCACTAATGTGTATTTGGCCATTCGGAATCACAATTCTTTCAACGTCTTCTAAATCTCAGCTTCATCATTCCTACAGAAACAGTGTCTGGTAACTATTCCAGCAGCTTAACTATTAAACTGCTGGAATCGGTTTCCCCATTCTCTGCCTTTGTGTGTGCATTTTTTCTCCTAATAGGTTAAAAAAAGACTTGCGCATAACTTCCCCACCTAGAATCAGTGTGGTAAAACTAACCATTTTCATGTGGTGAGGGGTTTTGACGTTAAAAAGTTGGGTGCAAAATCACTTCTTTGAAAAGCTGATGTTTCGAAGCTGCTATCATTTCTCCAACTAATATTTCCTTCTGCTCTCTAAATTTTCTTTCCTTAAAGCCTTCATTCTATGGCCCTGCCAAGCTGTCTATATTTTCTTAAATTCTCATTTCCTCTGGCACTCGTTTCTTTCTTACAGTTACAGTAACTTAAAAAAAGAAAGAAAGAAAGAAAAAAAGGCATTTTGCACTGAGCCCAATTTCCAGTCTGTAATCTTCTTTTTTAATATTGCTTTACCACCCTCTGTATTCTCATGTTTCTGCTTGCTGCAAATTTACCTGCTAGGCTTGGAAACTATTAATTCACTTCATTTTCAGAGTTGTTCAAAAAGAACTAAAGAAGAAACATTCTGATCTGACTCCCTTTATTAATTTCTGTTTGCTGTGCAAAGGCTTAATTTCTGCTTGGTTTGTTACTGAGGGTATTCCCTCAGTATCTCTTCCCTGTTATGCCTCACTCTGTTTTTCATAGCACCAACCAGCATTTCTGCTACTCTGTCTCTTACTTCCTCGCTGCCTCTCCCCAACATGAGCAGGGTGCACGTGTATGTGTGTCATCAATGGTTAAGTCCAGTTCCTGAAATTGATGTTGAGTTTTCTGGAAGAACCTATTGCCTCTGAGCACAGTGATGAATTAGATATTCTGTGTACCATGTTAGATACAAGAATGTTTTGTGGCTTAAGATTTTTCTGGCCTACATGAGTATGCTTATCCTGGAAAGAAGATAGCAGAAAAATAGCATTAGAAAAAAAGCTGTGAAAGTAGTGGGGTATTATGGGGTATTAACACCATAAATCAGGTCAATGACCAAAGATGTAATTTGTAACAGTATAAGGAGCATCATTTCCCCCCGTTTAGTCCTAGAAAGCTACAAAACTTTTTGAAGTATTCTGAATCTTCACAGTACGGTGAACAAACAAGTGCATTCTGGTCATTATTTACAGAGGTAAGTGAGTCATCAAGACATTATTGCTCAGACTTTCAAAACAACAAGTTCATGTTTTGAGCATTGAGTTCTCCATGTGCTTACCATAATTGCAGACTTATCACAGCAAGGAAACACGTAAGTGGGAGGCATAGTTCAGGGCACTCCCATTTCTCTGAAAATGCTGAGCCCATGTCGGTGGTGGGGCCGGGAAGGACCTGGGTGTCCTGCTCCCTCATACCTCACAAAAGACCTACACTTCCTTCGTTAATGTAATTCTATGGTCAGGACTTACAGAAGAAGGCTTTTGCTGTTATCTGTCTCTTTCCACTCGCAGAAAAGTATAGTGACAAGACTTATTTTCCCATGAGGAGTAAGAGGAGGTGGAACATAAAAAAAAACCTTGTGGTTTGGCTGCACAAAACCAAAATTACCTGTGACAGCTCTGAGAGCAGAGAAGGATGCCCTTGCAGTTGGGACAGAGGGAGAATCAACAGCAGGAGAAATGGGCGATCCTCATCTTTATGCTTTGTCTAGAATTGTCTCTCTCCCTCTCCTCCTCTAACATTAAAAATGTCTGATATCCATAACTTGCTTCCTTCAGACAAGGTAATTTATCATCTCTGATGCCCAAGAGGTCCCACCATGAAAGTTAACAACTGAAGCAACTCAAGGAAACTCAGGTGTGGACCACAGAAAGTTTGAAGTGGAACTGTATGAGCAAGTAACAAAGATGAATTCTAGTGTGGGAGTAGAGGAGGGGAGGAGAGGCAGAGGAGAAAAAAATCCTAATTGCAGAATTGAACGACTGTCTTCCTCAGGCTGTCCAGAGAGCTTGGGAAAGATAAGAAGCAGGAAATGCCAAAGGTGTAAACTTACAGACTTTGGTACCAGCGTGAGTAGGTGGCAAGAAACTATAGAGAGCCACCATCAAAAGGAGACCTTGCTGCCCCTTTGAAAGCTTGCAAGGAACATCCCTTTTCTCCTGACAGCTTTTTAATTTGCATTACAGCAACTGCAACTTCAGAGCTGCTTGCGTTCAGCTGTTGTATTTTCAATTACAGTGGGAGGAGTGGTACTCATAAGGCATGCTGCAGTTTTGTTTACTTTTGTCAGCAAGAACTGCTTCTGTTTGGGAAGTCTATCCTAAGCAGTCATCTAGTGTATTTTCAATAAGCTTTTCTGATCAAGAAGTATCAGAAAACATGTCCAAAAGACAGAGGTAAATCAAACTGTTCCACACAAGAAGTGAAGGACAGTAGTTTTTGTCTCTATTTTAATATTTTTCACTCTGATGATGAAGAAACTGATTCTGTTTTCAATTTTGTATATACATATATATATGTGTGTGTGTATATATATATATATGTACTGTGTTGCTGACTCGAACTGTTGCAGACAGGACAGTCTAAGATCCAAAGAGGGAATTACTTAGCAATAGCATCTCCTTTTGGAGACACATCAGGAAATCTCTTTAGGGTTGGGTTAGGAAAAGGTGGTCAAGCACAAAGAGAAAGCAGACAAATCCAACAAAGACCCCCAAGGTGAATCCTCCTTGCCTATAAGCGTAAATGCTGTTCTCTGATGAAGATCTATTACCTTTTGAGCATAGTACATTTAAAGCTTTCTGAGTCAAGCACCCTCAAGCCACCTTCCTGTAACTTAATGATTTTTCTGTGTATATTCCACATACTGCAAAGAAAGACAAAAATCACAGTACGTGAGAAACTTGCGAGGGCACATACAAGCAGGTCGCAGGAGCCCAGGAGCTTCGGTGCACTATCCTGGGCAGAAGTGTTTTGGTGACTTTTGTTACAGGGACTGTGCAGGGCTGCTCCTGAGAAGACCAGATTTCTGGGATATTCACAGACCTTGATGGGGAGTGAAAGCTTTTGATAATGCTATAGGAACTTGGCCTCTGTGCATTTTTCTTTCTCTCTCTGGATAAAGTCTTGGCAGCTGCTCAGAGTCTATTTTAAACAAAGCCAGTGATTTCTGGAGAGATGGAAAACACATGAAGGGCACAATGGAAAACAAGCAGAAAACCTGACTGCAGGACAGGGGGAAACAAGAGTGATAAAGAACACTGCTTCCTCCTCCAGCAGAGAGGCAGGACAAAGTCCCCAGTGCTGTACACCACCACTCTGCAACTTAGCACCACTCTGCAGCTTCTCACTAAGCTGCCATCTCAAGTCCTGCTCAAAACTCAAACATCTCCCAGCTGATCTCTGCCCATGCTGCTGACCTGTGCTGCATGGCACTTCTCCTGTGTGCCCAGGTGCTAAGGGCTGCAGAGGGTGGCAGTTGTGACAGAAGAAGGGAGCAGGAGCCACAAACAGCAACGCAGAGGTCAAGTCCATCACAAAAAGCAAAAATAAGTTATCTGTAGAAAATGCAATTATGGTCAAAGCCATACATCTGACCCATGGCCAGGAAGATGCTGTTTATAACTGTCAGCACGTACAGAGATGAACCTCTAATTTATGTATGCTGCAACGTTATAATTTCTGATCGAGAAACCTCCTTTTCCATTGAAAGGCTTGATAACAAAGCCTCACTTGGATCATGTGGGATACCCACACAAATCATTTTACTGAGCTCAGTTTAAAACATAACTTATGTGTATAGAACAACCAGTGGGACATGCATTGGCTTGATGGTCTGTCCTGGGCCACTTCCCTTCTGTCCCTGAAGTTAAGTGCTCCCACAGTGCCTAAAGTAGCCTGAATTCAGCCCGAGCCTGGGCTGTCTGGAAATTCCCCATCCAGGGACAAGCAGGGTGTGTGCAGAACCTCTCCTTCTCCCGTTCCCCACAGGAGGAGGGAGACAGGCAAGGGGCCACGGGCAGCAGAGCCTCCAGGCTGGACCCAGGGCCAAGTTCCTACCCACACAGGGAGCACTGAAACTACGCACCAGGGACTCCAGCAGGCAAACAGCACGGACGAGCAACCCGCATAGCCTCACACCTGCCTGTAGGTCCTATCTGTACAATCCACATAATCAACTGCCTCCGTTGCTTCCCTTACATGCAAAACATTGCTATTACGTGCCAGGTAATCTCTGCTTGCACTGTAACCTCTCTGGGACAGGGAGGCTATCTTTGCTTTGTTTTGGAAGGCACCCAACTTACTTTCAAGCATTCAACAAGCAGTCAAGAAATGATTCAGATGGAGAAGCAGAAACATAACTTGCCTGGACTTGACAGTGCTTTTTATCAGCTCCTTGCTCAAATCCATTTGGGCTGGCAGTGACTAAAAGTAGCGACAGTCCGGATAGTGTTTGGTAGCCCGCAAAAGCTGTCGTTATTTTGTTATTTTGGTGCGATTTTTGTTCAGGAAGTGCCCGCAATAAATAAATAAATAATGGTATCACATCTGCTACTGGTTAGCGTCCTCCGACACCACTGCAAGAGGCACATCAAGGACTGAATAAGCACAAAAACTCTGGAGAAAGAAGAACTTTGGAGATGAAGGATAGGATATATTAGGCTTGGCAACATTATAACCTACCACAAATTTAAAAATTATGAGTCAGCCTCAAAACAAAACGAAAACAAAAACAAAAAACTCCACTTAAAAACAGAACTAGAAAATGCTTGTAAAAATCTTTTTTTTTTCTTTCCCTCCTGCCTTCCCATTCCCAATGCTTCCTGCCCATTCTGAGGGTCCCTGTCAGTTTACTAACATTGCCAACACTCCAGAATTTCTTGCATGTGAGACAGCTTTGCTGAAAGTCAAACATCAGAAACCTTCCTGCTATTCTTGGCTCTGGGAGCAGATTGTGGTCTAGTGGTTACTAGCATCATGGCCAGCTGAAACACACCCATGTTTGGGTCATCTGCAAGACACAAACCGTGGATGTCTCGTTGCAAGAGCACGATTTTCCAACCTTAGGGCTAAGAAATCAATTGCTATTACAGAAGTAGGAACGAGGTCAAATTGCTCCACAAAGCTCTCTTGCAGAAGTGTGACAACGTGGACTTTAAGAGGCCCTAATTTGGGATTTCCTTTTGAAAGACTATGTAGTAAGTAGCTGAGATTCAGTTGTGTGAAATAGAGATGGGTCCTTTTCCAAGCCTTGCTCAAAGTATTCTCAAGTCTCCTAGCTGTCAAGTGGACTGTTACCCCCCTGAAGCCTTAATATATGGATCAGCATGCTCAAGGGTGTCTTGGGCAGCATTTATCCTGTAAAAATGAAATGACGGCTGACAAGGCTCTCCCTAGACTGACTTCTTTTTAATAATTTTCTTCCTCCAAATTGTGGAAGAGCTTTTGAGTTATCATCATGAAAATTCCTGGAGCAAAGGACAAAACCACATTCTTTATGGCAGCTGGCAACACTCGGGTAGCGCAAGGATGTTTGTGCTTGTACTGTCTGTGATGCGTTTACCTGAGGATAAACAGAAGTCTCCATCCTTTCCACTGAGATTGCCACCCATCATTAAGTTAAAAAAATTATGGTACCAGAAAGGTAGGGCACTTTTCCTTATGTGTTTTAAGGGCACTGATTCTTAAATGAGTAACTGATGACCCATTTTTAAACCCACTTAGGACATGTTTTACTCCATATAAAGCACATATTCCTCTATGTCCTCTGGTAAGCGTACAGCAAAGTGTTGAACCTTTCAGTACAGCCAATTAATCACTAGCTGGCAAGATGAAGAAGTGCTCTGGACAAGTACCAAGTAAAAAAAAAAAAAGAAACATTAGAAACCATATCTTATAGCAGACAAAGAAGTGCAATGCACAGAAATAATGTCCCATTATAAAGCACTATCTATTCTGAGATTAACAAAATGCACTGCCCTATTTTACACAGTAATGAAAATGTAGAAGCACAAAGACAAAAGGAAAGATAATGCCCTACCTCTGATCTTTCTAGCGCTTGACTTTGGGGTGCCTAGCCTGTCCATCAGCTCCACTGCCCTAACCTGGGCACCTGAGCTGATCCCCAGGCAATGTCAGAAGCAGTAGATCCCTGAAAGCGGGAGGGCCACCGAGGCACAAAGAGAACATGGACAGCGGTGCCCAGTAAAACACTTTTTCTAGACTCTGCATACCTGAGAAAGGGAACTTCCTCAGTCAGGATTCAAAGGCTTGAAGCAAAAAGGATTGTCTTCTGCATCTTTTGTGAACACTGGTTTGGAGATGTGCTCTGATAAAGTCCACCCTGGCAGATACCTCAACTGAGAGAGGCAAAGAATGAGATTGGTCCTGAGATGCTCAGTGCTTCCAGCAGAATTTTAGGTATTTGGGGAAACTGAATGCAAAAAGCCCTTCCAGGGTTATGCAGCAGCTGGATGAGACTGTGGATATGGACTTCAGTACCAAAAGGGACAGCTAGTTACCTATGCCCCTTGTTGGATCTAATTCTGTGTCTTATGTTTGTCTGTCATAACCACTCTAATTAAGTGTGAAGCAGGTTGACTGACTCCAGACACCTTTAATCACAACCCAGTGAGACCCCAGCAGTTGTGATCCACATCTAAGAAGTCAGGGAGACCTGCTATAGATGTGAGCTCTGGTAACTGTCCTCCAGCAAGGGATACTCATCCAGACCAGCTCCATCAACGGGTGGTGAAAAGCCAGGTGCTCTGTTTTGGTTCTTCTTCTTCTTTCAAAGAGCAAAGTGAGTACATGCGGTGATGATAAAGATGTCTCAGTTCTGGAACCAGCAGCTAAAAGGAGCAGTGAGGTTCCCCTCAGGGCACAATAGCCAGGGGTGTACCTTGGTGATGGCTGCCCTCCCTGCTTGTCCTGCTGGGGAGCCTGTAGGTGTAGTGCTGGACACCCTAACATTCTCCATTTACCAAAAAAGCTGACTGCAGGCACACGGAAGACAAGTCAAGGAATTCAGTGAGCTGGGAGGTGCACCAGCTATAGGAATGACTTTGGTAAAATCTTGCAAAGTAACACAAGGACATATAAGTAGGATATTGGAATATAATTAAGCAGAAGACGTTAGGATGGATATTGGTGGAAAACCTCCTGTCAGTGAGATTTATTAGGAGGTACATCAGTCTCCTGTGGGGAATAGTGGAAAGATGCTCACTTGGGATGTTTAAAATCAAACTAATGATAGTGTTGGCACACACACCAGTGACATTCAGGGTGAGCTCTGTGACCCACTTCTGCTGCGAGAGCTGCATGGGGAGCTGAGCGAGTCACTGCTGGTGAGGAGCCATGGGACTTCCTGCAGCGTAGTTGCAGGCTGAACCGCCGGGAAGACATTGAAATGCTTTCTACAGCAGCACGGCAGCTTCTGTTCCTGGCCTTTGCAAAATGGTGAAAGGAAAGTGGGAACAGAGCAGGTGATGGCAGGAGGAGTCAGAACAGCCCACATTCCCCCATTGTGTCTGTGCCTCTGGCAGTATCTGCTGAGACCCAGCCAGGAGAGCAGCAGCCCCTCATAGAGAACCACACCTTGTTCCTAATGCACTCTTTGTCTGGTAGTGCTTGCAGAGAAGTAAGTCTGACTTCAGCTGGATGACCAGTTTCAACTGTTCGTATTGAAATTAACAAGTTGTCCCATGCTGGAAATTATCAGTGTTTCTGCCCCTTTCTCTCATGTTCCCAACTGGCATTCTGCTCGTCCTGCTTTCCACAGGCTGGTGGTCTCCTCAGAAGGGGCCCTTCTCACCACCAGGGCCCTGCCTGGCATCCATGGCAAGGAGACTGGCAGTGAAATGCTCTGAAGATGGAAAGGTCTTATGAGTGGGATGACAGGCTGCTGGACTCCTGGACATCGCTGCTGGGCTTGGAGTGGTGGTGTCCTTCTGAGCAGCCCTCAGCAGCATGGAGGGATGCTGACCTGATCCCCACTCCCCTGCCCTCACCCTGGTTGGGTTCACGGCCCCATAGCATGGTAGACTGTTCCAATGGATCATCTACAGTAATTGGAAAAGGTGGTGAACAGAATTGAAACAAGCTATTACTTTACAGATTCCATTAACTATTTCTGGCTCTTTATTTCTGCTGAAATTTTTGCAAAACTCGTGTTATAAAAAGCCAAGACTCATTGTCCGGTTATCAAGAGCTAACTGTCTCCATGGAACATACTTTCATGACTGTTGCTGTCGTGATTTGAGCAGCAGACATAAACAGGGTCATCTCCAGCCATGGTGGGTGGATGTTTAGTTTATAGCGCTGAGGTTAAGAGTGAAAGCGTGTGACTAAGAGCAGAAAACAGAGGAGCCTTTGTATACATCAAGAGCCCTGAGGCAAAACACAGAGAAGGAGAATGCTGACACAGACTCTAATGGAGAAAGAAAAGGGTCCATTATAAATGTTACAGAGAACATAATTCTTTTAAGAGAAATCAAGATTTAAGGGACTTATGCAGGAGAATATGAATATTGACGTCAATGCACTACGCCTGTCAATTTATTGTCTGACTCCATACAACTATCAGAGTGCTGTGCATCACGTCAGGTGGAAGGTAACTCAGTGCCAGCAATTACCATCCGCTATTTGTTCAGCGTCTGGTGGAAGCAGGTTTCTTTCCATTCAGACTCACGTCTTTCACCAGCAACCACCAATATGCACAATGAAGGAATTGCATCTCATGTAGGGAAGAAGTAGGCTGGATTGTTTCAGAATTACTCAGGTAAGAA
The DNA here is from genome assembly GCA_002909625.1 of Bambusicola thoracicus. Taxonomy (NCBI): domain Eukaryota; kingdom Metazoa; phylum Chordata; class Aves; order Galliformes; family Phasianidae; genus Bambusicola; species Bambusicola thoracicus. The sequence continues at coordinate 4,288 of PPHD01004602.1, read as the reverse complement.
AGTACCATGGGAAAGCTGGTTAGTGGAACAGCTTCCAAGTTTGCATATACATTACAAAAAGTAAGGAGTGGCACATTTACTGCACCGTAAAACAACAGTATGAGTGCTTGAAAAATAGTCCCCAGACCAAGTGCTATGGTGGCTTCTAAACTTCAGCTGACAGAGTCATGAAAATGGAGTGCTTTGTGCAGTAGCTTGCGCAACCAAAGAACTTTCTTGTCCTCAGAGTGCTTTATTATTTTTAACGAGGCAGGCTGAGCACTTCTTGATAAACATTTTTTCCTTGATGCAGTAATCCTACTTAAACTTTTTACCTTGTCCCTACAGCATACCACTAGGAAGTTCATAACAGAACTCCTTTTCTCTTAAAGTGCTAGTCGTGCCAGTGCATAAAGCAATGGACACACTGCGGTTTCCATGGCTGGAAATCAATTGAAAATGCCATGTAAGTTTGAAGGCTTAAAGTTTTGAGAAGAAAACTTTTCTGAAGTACATTTCCTGGGATATCTTCTTTCTTTCAGACTAAAATAATTAGATGTACTAACAACCACTGTGATAAGAATGTGCCAGCCTGTAGTTTTTGGTCTTGATGCCTACCCCCAAAAAATTTCCATGCAGTGACTCTGCTCCACCATGGTTGGATGACAGACAGCAGGTTTTGATTGATCTAAACCAAACAGCCAAGACTGATCCAGATCCCAGAAGAAGGAAAGCAGTCCACACAACTGTGCACTTGCTTTTGTTTTGAGCAAGGTGCATTGCATCCCACCACTTTGGCAAATCCCTCTGGGGTAGCGTTACAGTAGTGCATTTGTAAAAGCTATTATTTTCTTCGATACGAGACTTAATAAAGATTTTAAGAGTGAGACTTTCAAGAATTTAATGAGAATCGGTAAAGTCAGAGCCAACACTCCCATCGAAGTCAATCTCACTTCTGTCCCCATGTATCAGTGTGTTACAACAGGCTCTTTCATAGTCACATGATACTGGCCAGGGGACACACTTTCAGCAGATCTAATATAATGAAAAGAAAAACTGTCTTTTTCCCCCTGTGGTCTTAGATGCACATGTGGCTTTTCATACCACACACATCATGTGTTCTCGGAATGAAAGACCCTTTTGTGACAGGCACATACCAACAGAGGCAACTTAACATTGAGTAGGATTGTTAATACAGTTTCCTAAAGCCTCCCAATGAACACTATACAAACAACATCACATTGGTGGAGGCATGTGGGTGAAGGAATACGATCAGCGATATTGTAAATAATTTGCGATATATGTCTCTCCATTTCTGCTCTACCAAGATTAACCGCCATTACTTAACGGACATAAGCTTCTCTTTCCACGTAGGAAAGCAGTAAAACTTAAGGAGAGGCCTGATGATTACTAAAACATATCTTGCTGTCACTTGAAATGGTGAAGTCATCCTCATTTCTGTGTTTGAAGGGAGTCATGAAAGTTGTAGCAACCTTTGTCCGCTGCTGTTATGCCAGAAGACCAGCAAGAATCGTACCTCTCTCAATTAGTGCCTTTGGCCTGAGGTGACTCTGAGTGTACTTGCCTAGGCACAAGGGAAGTAGCCATCAGTCAAAGGTTACATTTTACAGATTTGGCATGCTACGTATGTCTGAAGAGAAACAAATTCTCAGGTTTCTGATCTGAAGCAGGAAGTTGATAGGGCGGCTCCAAGTTAACTGCACAGCTCCACCAGCAGCAGCTCTCTGTCCATTCATGGGAATGTTCATCCTCGAAAGAATATTTCGTAACTTGAATTGTGCTTGAGGATAGCAGTCCAGCCTGGCAATAAAATCTTGCCGTTGCTGTTGGGCTTTTGGTTTTAGGGTGTACACAAAAGGATCTACCAGGTATTTTCAAAATTGAGCAACCAAAACTGTACCACCAATTTAAGTAAGTCCACAACTGGCCAGCTGTAGAAACACCTTCCATCCCTTAAAGAAAAGAACAAAACGAAGAACACAGATAAAGAATTTAACAATTTTATTAAAAATTGTACCAGTTATTAGAAAAAAAATCCAAGTATTAAAGTATTAAAAAGCACCAAAGAAAGAAAGCACAAAGCAAATATACTGCACAGATACAAAACAAAACAAAACAAAAAAGGAGCACTGCCCAGTCACCTTTGGTACAGGCAGGAGTCCTGGAGGCACACAACCAGGATAAACAAAATGCTACATTCTCACTGGGTCTCAGTCCATGGCAAAGAAGGTGTGTGCACTTCAGGACTAATCCAGGCAAAAATCTCACAGGAGAGCATCAGAATTACTTCTGCAGCAGGACAGTATAATATTCTGGTGAACATCGGAAATCGTGGGGAGACCCTCCACTGTGGCTATGGGAAGTTTACTGAGTACATCACAAATTCTAGCTCACTTTAACCTTTTGGTTTTCCAGATGAAGGACTCTGAAGTTTTAAATCACACAAAAGTAGAAAAGTCATGCAAGAAGGGAAGGGAAAAAACGTGAAGCCACATTTCACAGTATCTTCATCAGTGAATTTTAGCTAGAAACATGAGAGTGTACTCCACACTGCTGAAAAGAATGGAAGAAAAGGTACATGCTTGGTTTCACAAAACAAGAATCCCAACAGACTAGACACTCAAACTCAAATTTAGTGGCAGGATTTTCAAATGCATCCAGTGGAACCAGACATTCAAATCCCTTGGGTGTTTTGAAATTTCCCTATCTGAAGCCTAGATTCTGACTTGTATTTAAAAAGATACTGACAACGTTGTCTTTACATCATACTGGTCTCTCCCCTTCTGTCATCAAATTTTCCTTTCATAATAGTCTGGTAAAAACTGGAGCTGAGGAATCTGTGATGATGCTCTCCTGGAGCTGTGTCCACAAATCAGGGAGACTCCTTTAGATTTAAGAATAACTTTATACATGCAACATTTTCATAACAGATTTTAAAAACAGTTTAAGAATCTACTCTTCCCACCCCTCCATTCCCCAAAGGCAGCTAAGAGTCTGAAGACAGAACTGAAACATGGCTTTAAAAAACAGCCCACAGAACATTAGGTTTCGCTTCCCAGAAACCAACTTCCAGCATAGGATTCACAGGAAGAGACCCTCCTTTCTGTGGCCAAGGAGGAAGGTGAGGCACATGGGAGAAAGAAGGGGTAGGGGATGTCAGACTGCATTCAGTTTAAGAACACACACACACACACCCACGCACACCCACACACACAATTACATTCCAGTGCATTTGATGTGTTTGGTCTTTTCTGCTTTTCCTGGTGGAGAAGAACTGAGCTGTGTAACACCTGTGTGAACACATGCAAACCAAAGAAACAGAGACCACTGAAGTCTTTAGGAACCGTAAAAGATTGTTCTATGATCTTTTATCAATTCCTTGAGGTATTTCTTCTTGCTAAAACAATCAAAGGCAATAGGTAGGCATTTTTGCAAACGAGCACAAATGCCAGTTTGAAAAACAGACTCTTTTGAATGACATAAACCTTTGTTGTCAAATTACACTAATACTCCATAGTGCTTGGTCCATGTGCAGAGCTCCCATTACTATGAATGAGCAATCCATGGCCCTTTTACTTATAATCCTGCAGTAGATATAGCTGGTAAAATAAGGCAAGGCCTCCACATTTCTGCATTCTTGTTTGGCTTCTAGCACATATGTTATGTGCTATCTGTATTTTTCCCTTTAAAAATACCCAATAGCACACCATCCAGCATGTCACAGTCTCACCATTCCTACGACTTCGGCAAAGATATTGGTCAGGACCAGTAGCAGAAGGGTGGAACTAATTTTGCAGAGTTGAGGGGGTCACACTGCAACAACTGCCTCAAGTAATATTCCTTTTTCTTAAAAAAGGAAAATCTCCCAAGTTTACTAACGGGCAGAATATGCAGTTTCCCAGAAGAGTGCCAAGACCCATACAGAATGAAGTTCAACCTTGGCTATAGCTCCAGTGACTGCTACAGAGCAACTTGGGCTGTACTAACCTCACATGCACACATCTCATATAACTTTAATCCAGGTTTGAAGGGACAAAGCAAACAGCCAATAGAATGAAAGAGAGAAGTCTTCACAATCACCCTTTCTATATTAAGAAGGACTGGGTTGCTCTACTCTAGTCCCTTGCTGATACACATCTCCAAAGCAAAGGCTGATAGGGAAGTTTCTTTCAGGATTCTTCTACAGAGAGTTTAGCCAACAAACATCTAACCCGCTAGGCTACTTAAATTGAAATATGTGATCAGTTATGCAGGAATTCAGTGCTACCAGAGATTATCAGCACCTTGG